>VXBZ01000389.1:5109-30540 GCA_013399135.1 Heliornis fulica | reverse complement strand
GGCCGCCGGAGCCCCGACCCCTCCTCACCCATGTCGAGCCGGTACGCCGCGGCCGCCCCGCCCCGCTCCGCCGGCCCAGCCGCCGCCAAGAGGCGCCGCCGCTCGCAGGTTCCACGTCGAACGCCGCGGCGAGTAAACGAGTCGCAACTTGCCCGGCCTCGCCGTTTCGACACGGAGCCGGGCCGGCGCCCGCCCTCGGCGGGGAAGGGCGCCCTTGCTCTCCCTACGCGGACACGGCCTGGCGGGGCGGTGAGGGAAGATGGAGGTGACACGCGGAAAAGCGACTCGGAGCGGTAGCCGCGACGAATCTGCGGCGGCCGAAACGCGGGGCTCGGGCGGGGCAGCCTGCCTCTCGCCGCGGCCCGGCTCCCGCCCCCTCGCCCCGCTGCCAGGCCGAGTCCGCCTCTCCCTGGTGACAGGCCCGGCTGGAGCCCGGTGTGCCCACGGCGAAGCAGACGGTGCGCGGCTGAAGCATAACCTCACCTCAGGGCGAGACCGGTGTGTGTCGAGACCGGTGTGTGTCCCGTCCCGTCCCCCAGCAATCAGCTGGTTACCAGTACCAGCACCTGACACGCAGTGAGCGGCTCCCAGGCCGCAGGAGGCCCAGGTTACGTTCCTGTAAACTCGGGGAGAAATAGGCAGAGATGGTGGAGGAGTAAGAACAGCCCTGTTGAAGTCCAACAGTGTCAGACTACGTCCATACACCACCAGTAGCAACAGCCATTCCAATGCAACAGAGAATAACCATCACCTCACAGCAGGGCCATCAGGGGCCTGTGTAAGAGATGACATGATTTGCTGCATTACTTTGTGCGGATGAAGAAGTATAAAATCATAGAAAACGTGAAACAGTAATGAAAACATGGGAGAGAATTTACAAGGCCCACAGTGAAGAACTGGAGTTTGGTCAGAGGGTGTGATCAGAGAAATCAACAGATCTCACCCACACCAATAACCAGTAGTTAAGCAGTCATTTGGGGTTGGTGGTAGAGATACAAGTTTCTGTCTGTCAGGAGAACAGCTGGTAACTACAGAAACAGTCTATCACTTAATCCTGCTGTCTTTCTCCTCATCAAGTGTCCATCTCCCCAAGGGTAGGGAGGCTCATCAAAGGGACCTGAACAGGCTGGTGAAGGGGCTGGAGAACAAACCTTATGAGGAGCGGCTGAGGGAGCTGGGGTTGCTTAGTCTGGAGGAGGCTGAGGGGAGACCTGATCACTGCCTACAATTACCTGAAAGGAGGTTGTAGAGAAGAGACCATCACCCGATGGTCTCTTCTGCCAAGTGACAGGACAAGGGGAAATGGCCTCAAGCTGCGCCAGGGCAGGTTCAGATTAGATGTCAGGAAGAAATTCTTCACCAAAAGAGTTGTGGGATGTGGCACAGGCTGGCCAGGGAAGTGGTTGAGTCACCATTCCTGTTAAATACATCCAGATGGGTAGATGAGGTGCTCATGGTTTAGGAGAGGATAGGTATGGTTGGACTTGATGATCTAAATGGTCTTTTCCAACCTTGTGATTCTGCAATTCATGCATTTTCTTCTGTCTCTGTAACCCACGAACCATGCAAAATCCCAAACCTAAGACAGGTCACCTTACACGACTTCCCTCACATTCCCCACACCAACTTCCCCCCACCCCCGAGCTCTTATCTAGACCAATCCAAAGAGCAGGAGATTGTACTTCAGTCCACTGAAAAGAGGCAGGGTCAGGGGGAGCAGAAACAAGCCATTCATGGTGCAAAATGATCCCCTCTCGCATAGAATCCGCATCAGAGGATGCACGTGCTGGGATGCACTTGTAGCCCATGCTTCCATTAAACCTGCGCGTGAAGCAAGAGCAACAGGTTTCACTGAAAGCATCCACAAGGGTAACAGCTGCACACAACTACTTTTCTTTCTGTCCTCCTTTAGAATTCTTTCTCCTTTGAAATTTTACATTAATCATAACTCAGTTAAAAGCAATTGTTTATTTTTCCTGTCAAGTTGGGAGCAATAGGAAAGAATAGACAAAACTGATCCATAGGGGTAAGAAAAAAAAAGTAACAAAATATTTTTGACATTGTTTAGAAAACATATGAAAATTGATGATCCAGAAGACCTGCCCTAGTACACTGCTTCGAGGGGCAAGCAACCGGTATCGTGAGTCTTTTAGTTCCGTGATATCCTTAGGAGTCCACGGATGCGTCTAACAAGAGCTTGAATAAAGGTGTATCTTGACCGAACCTTCAAATACAATCCTTCGATGTCCAGAAGCTTCTTCTGCAGAGATTCACCAAAGCTGTTTGCGGCTTCGATCTGAAGCTGAGGAACAGAGAGTTGTTCCAGTTAAACAACAGAAAACCTTCTCTTTCTAGAAGGTCTCCTTATCCGTCAGCCCTTTTACCATGCATGATTTATTCCGATTCCCCTAGGAAGTACTCCTTGCATTCTGACCCCATGCTTCTCTCTCATGGATAGCCTTTCTGCAGAGGTTTCGGGCTGATTCAGCGTTCATGGATTATCCAAATATTACCACCTGAAACCCCCCCCAGCCCCTCTCAAGTTTTAGGAACAGAACAGCCTTGTATGTAATTCATCTTCTTCAGTTACACAAACTGAACAGCTCTACAATTGCAGTTTTCCTAGTCCTTTAAGGACTCTTTAGGAATTAGTCTCCATATGCACAGACAACATTTTTTCATTAATGCATATGTAATCGGTCACTGAAAACAATTAATTCCGTTCTAAGCATTTTAGCCAGACGTTACTGTGCATCATGCTTTCCAACAAATTAAATAAAAGGCAGATGCCTCATCACAAGACACATGTACAACTGTTCCTGTAATTCACGGTCTTGCAAAGGTACTTGGGACTGCACACTGCTTTCTCTGCACCAATAGCAGTAGAAATGTCAGTGGAATTTATTAATAAAAACGACCTTTTTTTTTTCCCTGACACCTCCACTTCAAATTTAAGCCAATTATGAAGTCACCATGTCAGCAGAAATCATTTTTTTGCTAGCATTCACGTTTTACAGTCTCCTCCGTTTCTGTTACCCTTTTCAATCACATTTCTCTACAGCCTGGCTGCAGCTGAGCTGTGACAAACAGCTACAGGATCACAGAAAACATAATCCTGTCCCCACGTTGCGAGTCTTTCAAGGATAACTGATGCTTTCAGAAGGTTATTATTAAAAAGCCTGTATCGTTTGACTAGTTTACAAAAGAAAAAGGAAGATTAACTATTTTTGTACTTCTAGCTCGTATTTCATTTAACCTTCCCTATTAAGACTGGAAAACATGTGCAGCAGCACAACTGCTACCTGCTTCCTAATACTTTACAGAACCATTTTGCAACATTTCATTACTCCTAAATGAAGTTACACACAGTTGGTGCTACCACAGGTTGTCCAGAGGAGGAAAAACCACAACCGGGCTGCTCTCAATAGCTGTGTGGCAACCCAGAGCATTCCGTACTTCTCAGCACGCTGTCACATCTCACCTGCTCTGTATCGTGCTGGCTCACTCGATTCATCCCGCTGCTGAAATCCAAGTTTGGCTCTGAACCGAAGGAATCTAGTGATAGAAAATGAGATGTTACAATGACGTTGGCTGCTCCACACTACCTGCTCCACATCAAGTTCCGAGTTTAAAATGCTGTGTCCCAAATTGGTCTGTAAGATCGTGCATTAGAAACAACACTGATTTTATTTACTTTAATTATTTTGAGAATATATGTTAAGAACCATAAATCATTTCAATCACACAACACAGCACTTCAAGTAAAATGCTCCTCCCCTCCTGACTTCCTTTCATTCCTTTTTTCTAAAATGAAAAACCGAAATTCAACAAACTTAAAATCTTTGGTGAATCAACAGTGCCTACAATTCTAAAAATGCTTTTTAAACCACTAATTAATTTTAGTTCTTCCTACTTCAATTACTGTATTGTAATTTCCTGTAAATTGTTTTGAATCACTGTACTGATTGCATTATTTAAACTTCACTTGGTTTGAACAACATAAATTAATAATAAAAAAGTAACCAGTTAATTTTATTTTCCTTTGGAGGTTATGTGTAACAGTCAAAACCCAAAAGGCTACGTATGACTCAATAATATTTGCATTCTCCAGTGGAAAATTGAAAGTTATGACAAATCCAACCGATAATCCCTTTTATTAAATACAGGTGGGGAAAAAATTAATAGTAGTAAATCAGTTTTAAAGTTGAACCATGGGAAGCTATTCAAAGCCCCTCTGATGTTTGAGAAGTTTTACCTTGCATCCGCCTTTTCCTAAAGGACATCCTGGAGGACAGCAGGGGGTCTTGGGAGTCAGTGGGCGTGCAATGCAGTAGATAGTGTTCCAGATGACGCCAAAGAATGAAGAGACATGTTTCTATAATATCTGTAGACACATCTAAGTGAAGGAGACTACCTTTGTTGTCTTTAAATTGTACATTTACTGTATGAGCATGTTTACATACTCTGAAGCAGCTTAACCATCTGTCACCTCCTCCAGCAGAAGCTCTGACCTGCACTGCTGCAATTCCGTCACGTGATTCAGTGCAGTGGCTTCAGCGCTACTTCAGTGACAGCTACTCACCCTGAAGAGGCTGCAAACCAAAGCTCTGCACCAGAGTGGAGAATGAGCACTCATGTGATTTGTAATGACAGCTCAGTCACAGGGACAGCGAGATAAAGCTGAGGTTATAAAGCTGGGGGTGGCAGGAAGAAGTTACAACAGGTAGGGCTGAAAGACCACATTCTTCCCAAAGTAGGTTTCAGAGGAGAATCCTGATCCGTGGCAGAGAATTATTTTGTATGCTACTAGTTATTTCCATGGAATTGCTGGTGTTGCTGAGGTCAGGTTGGTGCAGGGCTGACTGGAAACTACAGTTTCTCTGACAGGCACCTCAAAATTATTTTTAAAAACATTCCTTCTACCACACTTGTACATATGTGAGCACTTAGTGGATCTGGATACTGAATTGAAGAGCTGAGCTGTAATAACTCCTCCAGTATAATGATGGGAATTACAAACATGAAAATAATTATAATCTGATAACAGAAGAACAATACGCTCTTAACTAAATTTTGGTATTTCAAATTTCTTTTTTGAAAAGAGCATTTTTGGAAGTGCTCAGAAATCTCACTAAAAAGAACCTGTTCCTATTTCTCTGCTTTTCCTGAGCATCACCTTGAGGGTCACTTCAATTTTAGAAGGATACAGGAACAGAGAGAAAGCAGCTTGGCTCGGTTGTTTATCAGCTTCACCAGACGTCGCCTTGCCAAAACGTATTTTTGGGAAGTAGAGATTTTGTCAACCCCAGCTGGCATGACTGACTGGCACAGCTGTGATAACAAGTTGAAAAAAACAAGACTGTAGCAAGTCACAGAGCATCAAAACCAATGAGCAAAAACTTACCAATATCTAGAACTTCCTTGTCAGCTAGTCTTACCTCAAATCTGTGCTCTATTTTGAATTTGAATAACCTTGCTGATCAAAACATGGAGAAATTAAATGCATCCTCAAGCAATAATGAAAATTACAACTTATGCAGAGTTAAGCCAAATATTTTCTCTGAGTTTTTAGGTCACTCATTCTGTGGACACCTTCATCAACAGCAGGAAGGAACATGCACAAGAACTGGAAGCACTTAGACAAGATGCTCTGGAGTCTCTGTTACAGCTACGTCTAAGTTACAAATAACACAGAGACTGCAGAGTAGGAGACCTATTTACCTCTTTTATTTCGTCGGGCGGAAGTTGCTCCACATTTTGCAGTTTGTTAACGCTCTGACGATGGCTGTCGTAGTAACTGAAGAAATCACTCGTGCTCTGTTTCAGCAGGTAGACAATAATGCCCAGGCCAGGCAAGCGCCAGTATGGGACTACTGGTACTTGTGCATCTAGAAAACAAGTTAAAATAAATTTTAATAAAAAAAGTAAAAAGAAAAATAATAAGTCCTTGATAAGGTAACTCTCTGTCAATTAAGTAGCGGAAGACATGAAAGCACTGGCAAGTTTGTGTTTTATGCTTCTCTGTCATAAGTAATACAAATGAAAGACCAGTCACAGAGTTCTGTGGCTGTAGTTCTAGCAGGCAGTGACCACAGTACAGCGCTGAATGTAACGTCAAATGGAACTAGACCAGATTTAAACACTTTAGCTATGTGTCTGCGTAACAGCACACACTAAACTCTTGCCATATGGTGTAACGAAGAGTTCGGTCAGCATCAAAACACATCTTACAGGTCATGAATGAGGCCGTAGTGTCACACACTGGAAAAAAGAAATCCTCACCTTCCCCTCTCCTGTGCTAGTTACTGATGTAACTGACTTTTTTTTTTTTTTTTTTACAGCTATTTGCCATGGGAAGTGAATTTAAAAGGGCTTTTTGGGCATGTTTGTTCTAACTCTGCTTCCTGATCTGGCTTAGTGTAAGTGTGTGCTCCAGAATTAGAAAGTGGGCAGCAATGGCATAACGTAACTGAAAGTGCATGTGAAACTACAGCCTCTGCTTCATTATCTTCTACTAGTCCACATGGCACACCACGCTATTCAGTCTCATAAAACAGCGAGCCAAAAGTCTCACCCTGACGAGGCCCATCTCGGTTGGTTGATTCTGACAAGCTGGGTGTAAAGAGACAGACATTGTGCTGAAAGCTGGGGGTGCTTTGCAACATAAGCGACTCGCAGTATTCCATCACATTTGCACAGATCTGCAGAGAAGAAAAACCCAAACAAACAAGACAGCACGTCAGTTCCAGTACCTACAGGCTTTGGAACATTAAATTTTAAATGGATAAATATCAACAACCGCATGTTTTACTTCATCCCCTCTCACCAGAATGTGATGATTCTCCTTTGTGATCAGTCACAGCCTCTATTCTATTTCAAGTCTTAGACTTGTACCTCACGTCTTTCCTAAACCCGCTAGTTAAAATTTCTGATCAATGTTAAGTCCCCTTTGGCTCCAACTTTGTGTTAGCCAATGACTCCTATACCCAGCTCTCATTTTGAAAACTAAGTCTCCCAAGTTTACAGAGGCAGTACCCAAACCAATCACGCTTACTAATGGAAATTTAGGTAACCGAAATTTCAAGGTTTGCTTTAACTAGAAGTAAAGCGCAGGATCCTATATCAAAGTAAAGCCAGTGTAGAGCATTAACACTGTGACATGAAAGTCTGACAAATGGACAAGTCTGCACAGAAGGTAAAACGCCACAGCTTGAGATGGAAGGTTCAAGCAGTTTCTTGTGTTCTTACCTGTTGCATGGCCAACTCAATTTCATCCTTCCTGTTCACTCTGTCCCCCTCTGCGTTATCTTCCTGCAGTTTAAACTGACGCAGTCTGTCTGAGCCACCAAAACGACTTAGGAGTCCTAAGCACTGGCGCTGCCATAAGAAATGAACACTTTAATCAGTATCACAAATGAGGTGCACAATTCTTTTCACTTAAGCGATGCATATCCCTTAAAACACAATTGCAAGTACTTTCAGCATTTTATAAACAAAATTTAAATATTTAAAATGTTTTAATGCACCTTTTATTAATTTAAAAATTAATGACACCCTAAAGCAGTTCCTTGAGAAATTAATGCAGTGCAGAAGTGCAGAACTTTGTCTTATGTCTCTCCCAGACTATGATACTGATTAGCATCACTGACAGCTCAGGTTCACCCACTCCCACTCCAAACAACTTTACCTATGTAGGTAAACTAACAAAGCCTGGTCATGAAGACTACAAGCTACGTAAAAAGTAGGGTGCAAACCAATTCAATAGCTTCATAAAAAGAAGTAATGATCAATAAATTTGTTCTTAGTTTGCATGTGACTGTTAAGATCACCAAAGTGCCTCAGTAAGCTGTTTTTGTGTGAAAAAGATATCAAAGATAAAATGTTTTTTGGTAATTATTTTTGGGGAAGAGTAAAACACTTTAATCCTTTTACTACTTGATAAAAATAACAGGACAAACAAGAGAGAAAAGTTACAATAACAGATGTCTGATTTGCAGTTTTGCTCAGAACAGTTGCTCTGTTTTCAAATTAATTAAAGCTCCTCATTAAAATATAAAAAAAACCCAAACCAAAACAAAACAAAAAATAAAGAAATCTAACAAACTGTTTTCTTATGGGAATTTCTTGCTGACACAATGCGCTACAGTAATCATTTACAGCTTGCTGCTTTGCTTCAGGCTGGTCAGCCAAAGTGTTACTGTCACTGTGTCCAGGGAACACATCCTTCCTTGCAGTCAGAAGTATTTGATAGTGCAGCCCTTCCTACACAGGGCTTCCCATGAAATATTTCTTCATGGAAGCCCTTGCTCACACGAACCACAAAGCTTCAAACGCTCTGCAGGATGCTGGATGCTGAGCTGCAGCGATAGCTTTTGAACAAGACTATCTCAGCTTTCATTCTGGTTTCTAAATGAGAATTACTTTTTAAAGTGGAAGAACGAAATAAAGGACTGGCATGTTTGATACTCCAGATTCCTGAGCTGGAGACATGCTTGTAGCAAAAGTGGTAACAGAGTATTTCTGCATTATATTCTCTGGTGTTTGCCTCAAATTCTTCCCCTCCACATTAAGATGAATCCTAAGCTGGGGAGGAAAATAAAGTCCCTGATTCAACTCTGATGTTGCCAAATGTTAACTTTTCTAATTGGTTGGGGAAAAAAACAACCCAAACCAATGAAAAAACCCAAACCCACATAGCACCAAACACACACATACCACACACACTACCCCCCAAAAAAACTCGTAATGCACTACACATTCTTATTAATGATGGAAAACATCCCTTAATAACTGATACTAGTCAGAGTACAAAACCATGACAAAACACATCCACACACACAGCTCTAGAAGGAGAAATGTTAAATATGTGATGTTATTACCTGAAATCGCCCTATATGTCCTTGTAGCTCCATCTGCGTCCCTTCGTTAACATCGATGTCCAGCTCACTTAGCACTCCTGATAAAAGATACAGATCAAAGATAGCTTGTTTTGTTTTTTCTTTTTCTTAAAAGAAAACATTTATGCTTTACATGCATTTAAACACAAGCATTGATCAGAGAATTGTGGTTGGGACTTGATGATCTGTGGTTGGATTCAATGATCTTAAAGGTCTCTTCCAACCCAAGTGATTCTATGATTCTATGATAACTTTTAGCCAAACATGGAATGTGTATTTTGCACCAAGGTTAAAAAGAAAGGTCAGGTATGTTTGCAGCTACTAGCATGAATTTATAGTTCTGCTAAGCAATAAAAAGGGAGGGGGGAAGAAAGGTTAGTGTGAAAATTACAGCAGTTGTACAAAGCTCAGTATACTGTAAGCAAAGACTCATTTGGGCTCAACCTACAGCTCTGCACTCCTTTCTGTTGTAGTCAGATATCTCTCCTGAACAAAGAAACCCATTCAATCAAAACACAGACGTTATGGTGAAATGATAAGCAAGGCCTCCAGAATGCAGAAGAAATCACTATATCCATCACAATATCTTCAAAGAGAACTAATGGATAAGTCACCCAAGGGAAAGGTCAGTGTGCTAATCCTCAGTGCTTCTCCCCAGAAGCTTTCTTTTTTGCATCAGTAAAAATGGTGAGGAAAAACTGAGAAGACATTGACAAAGTTATGGGTATGCAATTTTCTTCAGGCACAGAAGTTTCTGAATGGAAACTCATTTTGAAGATACCACATACACTGTGAACACTACTATTTGTAACATCTCAAAGACAAAAAGCACTTATTGTCAGGTAGCATATCGAAGAGAAAAATGGGAAGTCAAATGTATACTGGTAAGGGCACTATGTCCACTGCAATCCACCATACTTATTTTCAAGAACAATTATTTAACTCTATTTTTCCTCAGAGCTCTACATGTAAAGAAAATCCAATACTGTAGTGGATATTCCCTTATATGTCTGCCTTTAGAGAAAACAAAATCTGAGATGCATGCAGATGGGATAAGAGACATCAGAACTGCCGTTCTTACCAGGCAAAGCTGCCTTGCTGATTATTCCTGTCAGGGAGGCCAACTCCTGGAGGGATCCAACACTAACATCTTGACATCTCAGGATTGCCTGGATAGTGTCTGAATGGGAAATTAGAAACTGCAAAACCTGTACCACAAAAAGAAAAAGGAACACACGAATGACTCAAAACACAGCGGTGAGCAGAGAGGACGCAAAACTTGAACATCAAGGAATTTCAAAGTGATCTCCCATACCAGTGATGATGAGATTAAAAAAAAAAAAAAAACAACAAATAAACCACTCACTTTCAGAGCAAAAGGACACATCATCTCTTTGAATGAGCAGTAGCAGTGATACTTCATAACTCTTTTGGAGCTTACCTGTCCTGCTGCTTGCAGGTGTTGTGCCATGCTGGAGGTGAGGATCACTTGGCACAGTTGAAGAGCCGGAAGAAGAATCTGGCGGTAACGTTCCACTGGAGCAGGAATGAAGACAGGGGAATGTCTCATTCCATACATTCTTAAAGAGGTTTGAAAAGAGGAAAGAGAAAGAAAAATGATAAAGAGTCCAAGAAAAGTGAAGCCCACCAGCTTCAGTCTACAATCGCCCTCAAGAACGCGCAAACATCCATATTTCATGGTCTGCACACACAGACAGTTCTTAGGTCCGTACTTGACCTGAGATTACATGGAGAAAACACCACATTTATCATACACAACTGCTGAAATTCACCTAGAAAGTTGCTGCCACACATTGTCTCCAAGCAGAGAAAATTACTTCTTTGTACTGCACTACATTAAATCAGATTACTTTGGTACAGAAATATGAGGTCCCTTCCAACTCCCAACAGTCTATGATTCTGTGATATATATAACTAAATATTCTCAAATATTGTAGGAAGAGGTGTGATTAATTCTAAAGCAACTGATAGATACCATCTACAAATGCTCTGTAGGCTTCATACGTTCTTGCACTAGCACTTTGAAACAGAATATTTGGCTAAGTCTTAGTTTTTCTGTGTGTCTGAAGTGTCTGAATCCCCAGAGTGTCCCTAAAAACTGTAAATTTAAAGCAAGGACCAAGGTTTGAAATCAACCAGGGTGATTTTCCCTAAATATGCAATTCCTTTCTTTGAGATCTTGAGATCTCAGTCAGCTCAGTGACTAACAACACGGCAAGTCATCAAGAAACTTGTCCAGCAATATAAAACTGTGAAAGTTGTTTGGGTTTTTATTTTTTAAGTACATCATAGAATATTTATGAAAAAAAACTTTAATCTATTGCTCTCTCATTAGTGCTTTATAAGGGATGACAAAATCTACACTGGTTTTTCCCACAACTGCAAAGCCCACAAAATAAATTTTCAGTGCAGGCTGTTTTTCAAACATTATGGTCTAAATTATTATTAATAATACTAATACATAGACCGTTCCTATCTAAGGTACAAACAAATAGGGTTTTACACAGTTAAGTAACTGGGCATGCAAGCACAACTACTCACCCACTTATTTCAATTTATTTCTCAATAAAAGGTAGTTTTAAACTGAACTGTTAGGTTAGAGAAACACACACCCCAAATACACAAAAAATTACTCAAAAGTCTTGTGCCTATAAAAAAAAAAAAAAACAAACCACCATATGCTTCCAAGGCTACATTAAAGTTTCAAAATCTGCTGGGGAACCAACACTTACCCCTGATGGTTTGTTTCAGGTCGCATGTCATAGACTTGACACTGTGCCAGCCTCACAATCACTCCTGATCGCAGCAGCTCTAATGCCCCTTGCTGACTTTTAGCCACTCTAGTGAGGAATGCCTAGGCAGGAGTAGAGAAGGGTAAGGAACACAGATGCAGAATGAGAGTTACGATGACTATTTTCTCTCTTGACTTTAGCATAATTTCAATTACTATTATTTTAGTAAAATATCTCGAGTACAATCAATGTGAAGCATAAACAATCAACTTTTAATTAAAAAACAAACAAAAAACTCCAGGCCAAACCAACCACCAGACCATACCACAAAATTTTTTCTGCAGTACTATTACCATTTTTGACTCATAGGTGTACAGCGCTTTAAGTAAAGGGGGTTGAGGTGCGAGCAAGCTCTGGAGAGTGAGATCATCATCTGCTAGGCTATCCACAAGCACCTTCAGGTAGCCACTATTGGAGAGGTACAACAGCCACTGCTGCTGCTTGTCCACTGAAACAATGCGATCGAGCAAAGCCAATGCCAGCATCTGTGATGGGGGCAGATAACAAACAAATGAAAGAAACGCCAAACCTTTTAACAAATACATCAAAATATGAAATGCTAAGTAGTTGCTTCTAACAGCTTCTAGAAAGCAGAATGCATTTCTGCACTACAACTTCAATCCTTAACGTAAAAGATGTTGATGCTTTAGTACAGTCTGAGCCAACTGCCTTTCTTCTATTACTCTAACAAAATATTAGATATTGTTGACCAATAACTATGTCAAAACATTTTCATGAAGTATTGCTACAAAGCAGTTTTACAATTTTAAATTAGTCTGTGTTCTCCCTGAATTCCTGTCTGTTGAAGTTACTATCGGAAATTATTTCTTCCTGAAGTACCAAATCTTCCTAAAGTGAGAAAACAATCCTGTAAATACATGATTTAAAAATGCTAACAAATAAATGCCACAACAGTTCCTACTTACAATGTTTTGCAGCAGTGCTTGCTACTCTTATTTTTAAACAACAGGACAGATTTTTATTTTTTTTAATAAAAATAATATGCATGTATGCCCCTGCTTTCAACAGTGCTAATGATGAGAGGACAGAAAAGTGACAGAGATGAAGTATCTATAAAAATGTTGTATCTCACCACACAGTGGTAAAATATTAAAGCATGCATAACAGCGACTGCAAAGGAACAGATTCATTTACCCGGCCTATCTCATGGCCATCACAAGCATCACGACAGACCACCTCCATGAGAGCTGCCCCATAACTCTCAATGATTGCCATGTTTTCCCGTTGCAATTTACTAAACACGTCTTCAGGAGCTGTCAGCCTTTCCCACATCGTCTTTTTAGCTGCAGAAGGCAAATAAAAACAATGAAAAATGCAGTAACGAGTAGCTTAGCTACAGTACAGCTGAAGCTACTACACCCTTCAGGGCATTCTCTCTACCTTGCAACACAATTGCCCCAGAGAGTGGACAGGGACTTTTAACCGATGTGCCAATGTTTTCCCTACAAATCCATTCTTTCCTGAGTATCACACACAGGCCAGCTAGAACAAAACAAAGGTATGTGTCTGTATACATACACCACCTTTGTAAACAGTATGCTTAACATAACCCAGACTCAGTACATATGATGTATCTACTGGGCCTAAGAACTTTCACTGGGATCAAATCACTTGGTCTGAGAGAAGTAAACAAGGTCACTTATTTGGAAACAAGTACCAGGGAAGGTCTGAATCCAAAGCCAGTAACAAACTACACTAGGGTCCTAACAAATTTATAGCTGCGGGTTTTTTTGCTTCAGTAGCTCAAAATGCTGACAAAGTAATGGCAGTAAGAGTCAGCATGCACAGGTACTACCCTCAAGGTTGGTTTTCAGTCCTTGTCCAAGCTCTAAGATGAAATAATGATTAGAAACATGGACTAATCAAGTATTTAAGCTATTAACAGCAAGAATAGGATATTTGCCACCGTCAGCTCTCTTGGTTAAGCAGCAATTCTGATTGTTTTTATTTTTGGGAGAGGGTGTGTGATGCTTTTTTGTTTGTTTCCCTCCTGGGGGTCTTCAGATAAAGCAACAGAAAAAATATGAAATGATGTTTGGATTTGCTTTTTAAACAAGAACACTGTGGTATGAGCACACATACAGATGTGGAGACAATGTGTTTCCTACAGTCGGACCTACTTGAGAACAGTTAGCTACAAGCACTCTTCAGTCCTTTGACAGTTTTGTGGCTATGATGCATAGCTTTACATGGACACAGATATCTTCCTTAGTGCTGGAGGTTAGAAATTTAATATCCTCATCCAGAACAATACATTCTGAATGCACATGTAGCTAGACAGGTCAGAATAGAGGAAGACTTGCATCATTTGGCATAAGCAACTAATTTCAGAGGCTCTTGCAGTAAGATAGTTTCTAGATACATAATCTATTTCCAGAAGAAAACTCAGTGTGCAGAAACTGTACTGTTCGGGGTTTAATAAAAATATTTGGGTTTCTGCACTTTCCCATTGCACAGCTGGACCATACCTGCTTCTAATGTGTCTGGTTCATCTGGTCTCTGGGCAATCTGCAAATAATAAAGCAGTGATCCATAAAGGTGTGTCCTCACTCTCTGGAAGCCACCACCTGTTAACAGGAAATGGTCACAATTAAAACCAAATAGACATAAATTCCCTAACAGCAGTTTTGACTGGCATTTAACTTAATTTTGTTACAAAAGTGCTGACAGAAATAAAACAACCAGATTTCTTAAGTCACGAGGTTCTACTGTTTGCATAGAAGTCTATTTGAGTAAATTCAGTGAGTTTATGCTGCTCCAAAAAAAGTGGCAATATGAAAGTCCCTTTATAGTTGTTTACACATCTCCTGCCTGTTTTTCAAATTGAAAAAAAATAACATGCCTTACTTGTTTTCCGTAATAGTAACATCACTTAGAACTATATTAATCATATACCTGATCGTAATAAAAATTTTCACTGCAGTAACAGGAAGCAGCTCTGCCCATCTTTACGCTCTCAGCAGCTGGAATTCCCCACACAAAGGACAACACACCTGTTTTCAAAATGAAGTCCAGCAGCTTTTTTAAGATGATGTGGAGGGAGGAGTCCCCAATGGAAGCAAAGCCCATGGATATGCTCTCAGAGCCAGGTGATGAGGTAAAAGAACCATCCAGCATCAAGACATATTGTGACTGTCCAGCCATAGGGACCGCAAGGGGCTGTTTCTGCTCAGTTTTCATGGATTGGCTCAGGTGGGCAGTTAGGGTGAACACAGCCCCTGCCACCACTGGCATCAACTCCTGAGCTGCATCATCATCAAGGATCTTAATATGGAAGAAGGAAGAAAAATATATATAAAAATGAAAAAAAAGAAGTAAAAAAGTGTTTAATTTCATGAGTTATTCAAGAAATTAATTTAGCCTGTCAACTATTTCATATATGTATGCATAAGGATTTCATTAACAAAGCGCTGTTTAGAACAAGTCACAATCAGTAGTGTCAGAAACTTGTTCAGAAAGATGAGTTTAACACACTTTACTTGAAAAGACCATCAACCTTCTTCCTTTTGTTCACACAAACCATAGGCAGGATGATAATTAAATCTGGGTGGAGAAAACGGTAGAACTGTGCTGATTTTGTGAGCAAAATACCTGAACTTAAGTTAGGGAGAGAACAACTGACACCCTCTTTGTTTTACAGCTATTTCGGAAAACTATTTCCATTAAAAATGTCAAGATACCAATTAGAAAACTCAAAGACATGAGAATCAAAGGACCATTTAATGTGGAGAAACAGTAAACAAGAAGTTAGCACTTACTGTTTTATTTCACCTCATCATTTAAAAGGTAAACTTTTAACAACACTGACACTCAAGGAGTTTTCCTTTTAAGCAATTTAGGTCTTTAATATAAGAGATCAATTACTTTCAAAATAAAATAATTGTTTTCTCAAATAAAAAAAATCTCCATTAAGTATTACAGGAAAATTAGAGTCTGAAATTTCTGCTGTGTAAAGATTTTAGGAAAAAAATTCCTTCAACTAGCCAAGGCCACCCTTGTCTCCTTTTTTAAAAATTTTGTTCACATAAAAAGCCCAAACCAGCAGTCCACTAAAAAGTATTTTTAGGTAACCTTTACAGAAAAAAAAAATATTAGGAACAAGAACAAGATAAACCCAAAAGGTTAGCTTTTGCTTATATTTTCATATATATGTTGGGGTTTTTTTTCCTCAAAACACTACTTGTCTAATCAGGAGAACTGCAAACAGCATAGCTCTCAGTAAAGAGAAGAAAAACCAAAGACAACAAAACAATGCCCCAGCAGTCTAAACAATACAAGGACCTTTGATTAAATTTAGTTTTTGAGAATGGCTGAGTTAGCAGTAACTGTCTCAAAAATTACTACTGTAATCAAAAATTACTACTGTTTGACTCAATGTCTCGAGGTCCCTTACAACCCCTACAATTCTGTGAATCCAGCACTAAATCACTTAAGATTTTAGATACTTTAAGACAAAGCAAACTCACTTTTCCAAAAGCCCTTCTAATTGTAAAACCTTTACTTTTTCTACTCTGAAGCTTCATTCAACTCTTTCATTTTTTTCAAAGGACGAAGCCGTAGGACTCGCAGCAAGTTGTCTAAGCACAGTAAAACAGAAACTGCAGCACTGTTACAACTGAAGGAAAGGATGAATTCAAAATGGACTCATGAAAACGGGCCGTTTCCTTTTCACGCAGCCTTTCCAGACTACCATCACACTGGATTATATTGAAATGTCTTTGAAATTTATCAATGTACAGTTCATAGTTCAACAGTAGCCATGCAAGAACACAGGGCATACCTCCTCTGTCCACAGTGCATTCAACTTCAGCACAACAGTTCAGCAAACCACACAGAATACAAGGGCAGGCAAATTTTGAAGAGTAGTTTCTCTTTCACGTAAAATAACAGAGCAGCAAAGTTCAAGGAAAGGGCTGATTGTGAGTAAACCACTACCTTGTCATGCACATCCTGCAACAGATCACGGATAATCAGTTGTCTGTCCTCAGCCTGTATGAGATCCTGGGGGCAGGCAGTGAGGATAATTTCTACCAGTTGTCTCCAGGACTCTAAAGCATGCCTCTTAGCATGCAGGCACTGCAGCAGCTTGTTCCGCTCCACTACATACTGCAGGATGGTGTTGATCTCCTGGATGCCCATGACAAAGAAACTGAGTTATTATACGCTGAAAGACATCAATGGCAAAGACAGATTTCAAGGTGACACTTTTATCTATTAGCAATAATCTTTGTGGGGAGGGGATGGGGGAATGGAGGCATAGAAAAGGTAAGTCTTTCAGCTTATCAGAAAAAAGGCTGCTATTACTGCTTTTCATGAGATAGGCCAACCCACTGCAAAGCTCCTTTTCATGAGGCCTTTCCATCACAAATGTCTCAAGCTTGTATTAAAAAGATTAATTGTGGAAATTCTAATATACACTTCAAAATAAAACCAAAAGCAACTATAGAAAAATGTGTGTGTTTTCTTCCCACTTTAGTCTGAGTCATTTCTCCTTCATCCTTCAACTTTAAAACCCATTTAGCCAATTTCAACTAAATTTAAAAGATGGCAGGAACCTCAGAGAACAGTTAGGTTCCAAGTTCACTGAAACAATAGCTGTGTAGAGGAAAGTAGAAATAAATTGGCATTCTCTGTGAGTGAAAGGCAAGATGAACATGGCAGCTACATACTGTACTTGTCAACAGGCAATACTGACATCAATATGTACTCCTTTCTGTACAGCAGGGTGGGAGCTGCAATCATTATCACTAATACCAAGAGAAAAGGTTCAAGACAGAACATAGACTCCAGGTCTGTGTTTAGAGAACAGTATGTTAAGTAGTAGTTTATCTTAACAAAATGTAATGTCTTCCCCTCCTCCCCCTGGAATTCCCAACTCAAAGTTAGGACTCAATTCCACAAGCTGCCCCAGTAAAGCATACTGCTTGACAGTATATGAAATCCACCAAGAGCAATAAACAGGAGTTTACTTTGTCTGTACTTACCTCCATAAGTAAAGGTCTCTGGCCTATTGCTGCCATTCCTTGAAGGGCATTGACTTCTGCAACCAGTACTCTGTGAAGGTACTGAAATTAAAAAGTTGGGGAAATAAAAGAAACTTTAATTACAAGGAATATATATTTGTTTCTCCTAAAAGTATTTAGGAGGTAGCTATATAATGACAGATGTAACTGAAAGACTGAGATTCACATAAAAGTTTTGCTCATTTTTTTAGGTTTCTCCCATACTTCATTTTCTAAGTGCAGCACTTCTAGCTGTCAATTCTCTCTCTCTCTGCATACTGCACTTCTCATTTTCACACTCGTTCATTTCTTTCTGGTCCTAAGTTGTTCTGTCCTTTCATGAGCTCTTCTAACACATCACGACCCCTTTCTCCTCTTCAACTGCCACTACAGTCCTCTTGCACAGAAAGAAGAGTTTGTTTCCTCTCAAGTCCAAAATACATTATTCTACAATACAGAATAGCTGGTTCCCAATACTGAATAGCTGCATTTCTATCACTTTTACGTTACATTCAGCTTCTGCTCTGTCTCTTGTCCATCAAATAGTAATTTTTTTCAGGACTATTTATCATACACTTGTCAAGTACTCAACACAAGATGACATTGCCTTAACTAATACCTTTAGGATTTACTGCAGCACACAACTATGTTGTGATCCAATTGTGTGCACATACATAGTACTACACTGTTGTGTATCAGAGACCAATGCAATGCATACAGTAGATGTCCTATCTGCAATACCACTTAGGTATCCCAAACTGGGAAAAACATTAAGATAGAAAAATATCTCCTCGGTGTCTTAAGCTGATGTACCTGTCTACTTCCAATGAGAAATAAGTGTGTTAATACAGGAAAAAAACTAATCCAATTAGTTTGCATAAGTTATGCATATGTCTGAAACAGCTATACTTTTAATGTGAAAGCAAAATCAAAAACATTATTAATGTACTGATTTTGTTTTAAATTATTATTGTTGATATAAAATAGCACAAGCAACTTGAGAATATAGACCACTGCGCACCTTGACATTGCAGACCACTTGTCCCCGTGCGTTCTTATGCTCACAATTAGCAATGACTTGCTCAATCTGAACCCGGTCAAAAAAATCCAGTTGTAAAGGCTCGGGAATGTCCTGACTGAATTCAATTGAATCCAGGATACTCAAGATCTTCCTGCGTACTGGAAATGCAAATAAATTCAAAGTGTATCCAGAAATATCAAGGGGAAAATAAAGCCAGTTGACAATAGAAGTCTAACTTACCTTTGTAAATCTAAACCTTAACGTGTACAATCTTTTGTTTTGAAACTGTATCTTCAGAAAGTGCTAGAAATCTATATAAGGGTCTTAAAGATATTTTATAGCCTTGAATCTTTTATCTGTATTATAGGGTATTGTTTTCCTGTTATGTATGCATGTAATCCTGTATTTACAAATACAAGATTCAAATTTTTTCTCCTAAATAAAAGCAGGCTGGTTTTCAATGAGAACCATGCAGTCTTCTGTTGAGAATTAGAAACACTGAAAGGAATCTGAAATTATTTCCTTGGGTTTTATATTCTTTGCCACGAACTATGTAAATAGACAGCCCTAGCAATAGTCTCACTGCTTTTCCGGATAGTAGTAAATTAATAGACTGGCACCCTCCCATTCTCTAAGCATCTTCCACAGATACTTAAACACAGACTCTTCTGACTTCCTTTCCAGTCCTGTATTTTCCACTCAAACCATCTCCATCAAGATTCTAAAATTCTTCTTTTCCACCCCCTTCTACACTTAGTATTTTTTCATGTACTGCTGCTGTTTAGAAAGTCTATTAAATACTTCCTTTTTCAAAGTGTCCTTTCTAGAGGTGTCACCCTCCCCATTCAGGATCAGAAAAACTTTACCAAGAAGCAATCAACAGCCACAATGCTTACCTTTGGAGGTAGTGTCAAAGTGCAGAAACCCACTGACTGATCGACTTTCATCTTCCATCCCACCTTCACCATCAGCTGAAAGTCATGAAACATCATATATTTTTTTTTAATTGAAGTGAAAATATCACCTACATTATCCATACCCAAAGACAGCAAGAGCACACACTAAAACCTTTCATGTGAATGTCTTCTAATACAAATACAGCCTTGACTGTTAATAAAATGAAAACAATGCTTACCTCAGAGAAGTTAGCACATTATCAAGTATGGATTAGACAGTACTAGAAATGCCTAAAAAAGCCCCACCACTCGCCAGTACAAATAATACAGGTTCAGATGTACAAAAGTGAGGGGAAAACACCATACTGCTGCAGCCCACAATACTATGACATTTTTTACTTATTCTCTTCATCTTCTACATAAAGAGTTTTATTGCCACCTCTTTCTATTTCTCCTTATTAACTTCTCTCTGAGACTTTGAAATCCTGCCTTTTTATTTAACACTGTATCTTACGTCACACTAGTATGAAATATTTTTGTGCTCTTATGTCAAAAAACAAGTTGACCTTTTAGCTACTATCTTCTGTGAAAGTTGAAAATGTATGACTGACAGAAAGAAGACTAAGAAAAGTTTGTATAACACTTTCAACCAAGGAAGATCTTCTATCTTCTCTACCCAGTAACAACTATGGATATTATCGCAAAATAAATATAATTTTATTTTTTATTTTCCCCTCTCTTATCCCATAAACTATGCTTAGGTTTTTTTATATTAGTGCATATATACACCGAAACATATCAAAAACAAAATAAAGACAAAGCAGCAATGAACAAAAAGATGCCTTGATTTCTTTCTCTTTGGAGTCTACAACCATCATCATCATCTTCCCATCTCCCCAGTGGCAATTCCAAACCTGATATCACAAAACAACTGTCACAAGCTTATATAGAAAAAAAATTCTCTCCTAATACATTCACTCAAGCTTATTTGCCCTCACAATAAACTCCTCTTACCCAAGTATGATTTCACAGGCATGTCATCGAGCAGCAGATGCAGCAGTCTCTGTGTGTGGGAGCGCTGGCGGTTCAGCGATGTCACTCGCATTTCTATAGCTGCGGTTTTCATCAGCCAAGACATTTGATTCAGCGTTGAAATCTCATGTTCTGGATGGAGATAAAACAATTATAGACTTGCACATAAATAATATTACTTAACCCAATGAAAGCATTTTTCTTTTGAGAAAGCTTTTAGAGGATGTCATTGCTCACCATTTGCTTATGAGAGAAAAGGACCGAGAGATCTGGCAAAAGTCATTAAGTGAATACATGGTTATTGTGAAACCAAATCATAGTCATACATGCAATTAACAGTATACACATATGCAAAAAAACTGGGCATAACCTCTACTAATAGTCACTGTGGAGAATGCAGTGCTTCATAAGCAAATGGGGGTCACTTCACAAAGTTAAATATAGTGTTATTCAAAGTTGATAAGGCTGGAACTTCTGTGTCCAAGAACCTTCTTATTCTACAGTCACCTAATTTAGATTAGGTTATATAAGAATCATTTGAAATGCTTTACCTGTTCTGGATATGTATATTTGAATGCTACGTTTACTGTCATTTAACAAAGTACTAGTGGTTGAGCATCTGATAAAGGGAATAAGTACGTTTATTCAGTTTAAGAAACCTGAGAAATATTGGTGTGAAGCATTAAAAAAAAAAAATCTGTTCACTTAACAAAATAAAAGTTCTTTATTCAAAGGAAGGGAAGATACAGTCCGTTACAAGCACCAGCCTCCTATACCCTTAGTCTTTGCAGCATTCTTTTCAATTTTTTTTTTTTCCTGTAATCTAACAAAACTACAATGACAACTGAAATACTGATTAGGATTTGGTTCTGGAGAATTGAGGCACTGCAAAACTAACATTATTTTACAGAAGTTCAGCTTGAGTAATCTGAAATTCCTGAGTCGGAAGAGCTCAATCTTTGCAGAATTAAAAAGGTTCACAGAGGCAGTAATTAATTCAGTTTAATAATGTTACCCATATTTCTTATGTGATTCCTAGGGAGCCGTAAGATACACTGAATTTTAACCATGCACAATCCTATATTAGCATAAAGTTACCTTTGATAGAAAATGGCAAATACTGCAGTTGAGTGAATAAGAAATCCTGACTGGTCCTCAGATATCTCATAGTTGGACCTGATGTATCAGAGCATGCACACAACTGATAGATCACCTGACAAACAAGAACAGTAGATACCCATTCATGGTTAAAAACAAACCAATCACCAAATCAAAAAAATGCGTAACACTCTTTTACTGCTTAAACAAACTTACTATAAATACAGGTAACTTTTCTGTAAGCTTACTCCAAAAGCTGAGTATATGATTTATAACAGATATTGAATTATGACATTAAAGACTGCCTACCAGCATGGAGATTATTGCAATGGCTCTTTGCCCACTACCTGCCACTGTATCAGTCTATTCGTTCAGCTTGCTTAAAATGAGTGCTTTTTCTGTCTCCAGGTTTACCAACACAAAAAGTATAATTCTTTCCCTTCCTTTCCTACAGTATGGCTGTTTTAATTTTTAATAATGTTTTAAATACTTTCCACATTCCACAGGTTTTCAACATGATACAGGTTTGTAAAAATACAGCTGTCTTCCCCATCTCACCCAGTCAGACATTCATATATACATTCTGTCTCTGTTTCAGAATAAAGAAGAAAATTTTATTGGCTTACTTGGGATTATTTGTTATCTTACTTGCTGGAAAATTACCATTCCAAAAAAGGTGTGCGTTTTTGGGTGTTTTTTTTTGTTTTTTTTTTTTTTTTAAAAAAAATCCCACCACCACCTAAATTGGCGCATGGTCACAACAGATTCAAAGGCTCACAAAAAATATTAATATCATTATTTTTATAAGCATATCCCAACTCTAAATTCTGATATGAGTGTAGATTATTTATCTACATTTATCTCCGCATTGCTACAAGGTAATGCTTTTTCACATAGAAAAAGGTAGAGAGAATTCAGTGTATATTAAAAAAAGAACCTGACAGATGCATTTTACATAAGAAACTATTATCAAAATCATCAACCATCTGTGTTCACCAGGGAAGAAGTAGCTAATTTTATTTAGAGCTTATTTCTAGTATATACCCAACAGAAAACACACCGAATACCTGGTAACAGAGTTCTGCAAGATGAGGAGATTCCCGAACTGCTGTAGGACCATTCCTTGTTTCAGTACCCTTCTCCAGTATGTTCAAAATAGCATGAAGGCAAGTCCGTGGGCAACCCAAGACACCTTAAATACAAAAGCAGTTCCTTAACTTCCACGATCTTTCTTGTTAGTACACAAACTAACAGGAACTAAATGCCAGCAAAAATATCTGGCAAAGTTTTTTGTCTGTTAATTAAAATAAGAGGAGGAACAATCTTTCAGCATAAATCTAATTAAAATATTTATGATTCAACTGTGTGATTTTGAGATGCTAATAAAAGAGGACAAAATTACACAATCAAAACTTATTTAAGAACTTTCTCTTCACTTCTATTAAAGAAAAAATAATTCAATTTATTATTAAATATTCTATTTGAATTTGAATTCCTGCTCTTAAAAATTTCAAATTCTCAAATGAATATTCAGTTTCACAGTTTTAAATTTCTGTCTTTATTTTACAATTAGAGCTATTTTATGACTAACATTCCTAAAGGCACCTGACACTGCAACCAAGGGGAAAGGGGAGGAGATTTTAATTCTGAAACAAAAAAAGCTATCTTTCTGCATTCTTCCTTTAGCTGATACTTCTTTTAATCAACCCTGAAGCAGTAAATGTATTAATAACCACAGTATATACAAGGGAAACCATCTTCTCTGTTTGGAGATAGAAATTTATGTTTTAGTAGAAAACTATTATCTTGGGACAAATGGCCTTAGTGGCATTATTTCATATATATCTACAGAATAAATGAGAGGTGTTCAACGCTCTCGTGGCTTTGAGACGAAGTCCCCTATTGCTGACCTGACATACGATACCTTGGTGATACTGGGTGAGTGCAGATCAGTTACCTGTATTCTGTAACTGTGGAATTTCAAAATACCAAAAAAATAGTCTGCAACTGTAAGCTACTTCGAAAATGAACAAAACCAGGTTGACATCTTTTTTTCATCTTTTCAGTATATCAAATTATTTCAAGACTTTTTTTTCCCCCCCCAAAAAAAGAAATAAAATTCAGGTCATATAAACTTTTCATACACAACTATGAAGGTCTAAAACCTGCAGGGCTATAGCATCCAACACAAACCTGAAGATAATGAAAAACATTCTTCTTTAAACAATGCTTTATATGAACATGTTTAAAACAGTTGCGAAACAATCTCGTCCTTCAGATCCAGGACATGACAACTCCAAGCTACTGCTCAGTTACATCAGATCCAATTGTTCACAGCTTTACACAGCTGGGTCTTGAAAGCTTCCGAGCATGAAGACTGCAAGACCTCTGTGGACAACCCACTCCACTGCTTCACTGTCTTCATGGTGAAAAAGTTTTCACTTGGTGCCTCTCGTCTTAAACTGGGACGTGGTTTAGTGGAAACTGGCAGTGTTTGGTTTGTCACTGGACTCAAAGATCTTAAAGGTCTTTTCCAACCTAAATGATTCCATCAATTTGTAATTTACGCCCACTATCTCTCATCTTACTGCCACACACCTCTGAAGAGCCTGGCTTTGTTCTCTCATTAACCTCTTTTCAGTTAGTTGAAGACTGCCATGAAGTCCCCCAAAAGCCTTGTCTTCTCCTGGGCTGAAGAAATACGGTTCCCTCAGCTTCTCCTCAAAGGTTAAGTAGTCCAACCCCCTGACTATCTCTGCTGAACTTGCACAAGTTTATCAATGTCTGTCTTGTACTGAGCACAAGTTAGAAGCTGAGGAGGCAAACAAGAGACATACTAACAGGCTATTTTTCTAACCAATTCAAGAAACATTAAAAATGTCACTCCTGTTGCTTTAAAGTTCATATTCTCTCATATATATTATCAGCATATAAATATATTGCTATATCTAGCAGTAGAATGAAAACTCACATATTCTAAAAGCTTTTCTGTTACAACGTTAAACAACAAAACTGGGTTTTCTTCCCTCTAATTACTTTTAAACAGGACTTTGCTGCTTTGAGATAGTTGTACTACTTGACTACTATGCTGTCCCTCCTCAATCTGCTCTATTTATTCTCATGTTGTCCTAGGCTGATATTTCTTGGATCATCACACTAATTTCCTTGCACTATGGACACAAACACACTGCACAAAATGGTCAATAAATTAGTATTTCACTTCTAAATTATCATTTTCCCCCCACAGCTCTAATTTCAAGTCTGTTCCAAAGGATCAAATTCTTAAGTTGTTTAAATGCTGCGTTGAGGTATCAACATAACTTTCAATTCAGCTTTTGAGGATTAGAACAAGGCCAGTTGCCTTATTCTCAGCATTAAGAGGAAATGCTTCTCCCTATAAATTTTCCAATAAATACTCTCAGTACTGGTAACATAACTGATTAAGTGCCAGATCAATCTTTCCTCTTCATACCTGGATCTTGCAGATTTGTAGTGCTGACAGGTTTCTTTAGTTCAAATCCCAAGAGATACAGCGCAAGGCTGGGAGGATTACATTCAAGAGAAGTGATAAGGAGATTCAGAATATGAATCCTTGTCTCATGATGGATTCGTGCCCGCTTTTTTTCAGGCTCCAGTTCTTGATTTAAAAAA
>VXBZ01000388.1:2224972-2249857 GCA_013399135.1 Heliornis fulica | reverse complement strand
GGACTAAAAGACCCCGGCAAACTGGGTATTCTTTTCAAGCAGAACTCCTATCTGTGTAGTGTCTAGAGCTGAGTTGCAGATATAGGTAACGCAGTGTGCAAAGATCAGAAAATTGGAAAAGATAATACTTAAATTTGGGGCTGCTGTTTTCTTTACAGAAACAAAACTGTAGGGTTTTTGAAATTAATAAATTTAGATATCTATCCCAGCAACAAAGTTATAGCAAAGCTGAGATGTGGAGTTCCTGTGCCCTGACATGAGATGGGGACAGTCCTCTGCAAATAATATATTTAGTCTTGTAAAATTGTAGTAATGTGTCACAAAATTAGCTGGAAAAGATTGTGCTACTTAAATAGTGCACACAGTTAATGGATATACAAGATGAACTTTGGGTCCAAAGAATATTAAAAGTCCCTACAAAATGTCAGCTTAATATTAGTGTCTAAGTGCTAATTGCTTATTTAGTATTAAAGTAGAACCTTGATTATAGATTTCAGTATTTAAAATGACATAAATGCAAGAGAAGTAATGATGGGGCTAGTAATGGTGAATAGACCCAATAACTTGCTAGGGGTAGACACCTTGTCTTGGTCTAGCAGTTAAAATGAGAACAAATTTCCTCACATCACCTCTTAAACCCTTCCTTCCTCTTTGAAACAATTATTGGCTTTGTTTCCAGTTATCAACTTTTTCTAGATGTGTATTCCTCTGTTTCTTATTTGCCATAATATAATTCATTTTTATGAAGGAGATACATAAGAAAGGTTATTTTTAAATGGTGACAGATGGGCCTAGTTTGACCTGAATTTAATTGTAGTGCACAGCTATAACTTAAGTCTATGTCTTGCTGTCCTTATTGTGTGTGGACAGGTGTAAGAGAACATATTAAGAAATTACTGCACATGTAGTGTTTGCATGGCTCCTTAGCTGTCTTTAAATAAAGCTTCTTACCCCATGAAGGCCGACTAGCTTCATAGCTCTGTGTCCTTTTCTGCTTGGGATGCTGATAACAGGGTTTTGTTTTTGTTTTTTTTTTTTTTACTTTGCTGCTTAAGAGCTGGTGATCAGCCAGAATTGTTCCATTTACAGTTGTGTGCTCTTGGAACTGGCACAGAGCTGATGTTGCTTCATAAATTGTACTTTGTGTTTAACTGTCACCCAGTGGTCTGCTGAGATTCTGGAAGATTTTTAAATGAAAGACTGGAGGGAAGCTGCTGTAGAGGCCATTGCAAAAGTGATGGTGGAGTAGGGCACATTAGTAATGGGGCTGAGAATCTTGTACAAAAAAGCAAAGCTGGAACTCCAGTGGCCAAAGCACAGAGGCAATTAGTGATGCTCCATCCTATCCCTCATCTGCTTCTTCCAGAGAGTAACTGCACACTGCTCTTTATACACAACAGATTGCAGCTGAACAGAGGTTTGGATCAAGATTCAAAGCTTTGACTGTCACAGTGGAAAGTGTTGCCCTGAGCAGACATCCATTTGCTTCTTCACTAGAACATGCAATTTGCAAAATTGCATTTGTTCTTTTTTCTAGGATTCTGCTCTGAAGACCTGTTCTCTAATTAAGTGTGATGCAGTATGATGGTAGCTGCTGGCACAGTAAGAAAAGAGTTAAATGAAGTCATCAAGTAAAAAACCCCCAATTTAGTAGAAAATCGTTAATGGCACTTTTTAATTCACCAGAAGGAAAACACTGTATCAGCACTTCTAAAGTGGTAGTTTTGAAAGGATGGTAGGAAACAGTCTATTACTTCTGCCAGCTCGTTCACAGTAAATTGTGTATTTCTTTGAGCAGATAAAAGAAGCATTTCACCTAAAAGTTGTAAAAATGTGGGGTTTAAATTTTGCAAACAATTTCTCATTGAGTGTTTTGAACAGAGAAGAAAACACATAAAATTAGCATGATCCATTATAACTTCAAACATTGGGGATAACTAAAATAACTAAAATACTCCTCATGGAGTTTTGTGCTAAGATGTTTCCTGTCCTGTTGATATGTCGTCCTACCTTCTCCTTTTAGGCCTTTTAGAGCATCCGTTCTAAGATATCCTGTATTTATAAATTACTTTAAAACATTTTAAAATTATTATGTATACAATTAAAAATACTCAGTCTGAATGTTCATCTCAAGAAAGTTCTGTCAGGTCTTCTGTTTTAACAACTTTCCATTCCCTATTTCAGAACATGTGTATGGGAAGGTGTGCATGCTCTGGTGAGATACTGCGCCAGAATGGAGAATCTTGGTTTTAGAGACCTTATGGCATCAGGATCTGTAGGGTTCAGCTTCTGTTGCTGTGCTTGAGGACTGGGTTGTATCTGGAGCCAAGGAAAAGCTGTAGAGCCATGAGGATTAGTGCTTAGTCCTGGCACAACTGAAAGCCAGAAGTTATTGCTTGCATTAACCATATCATACCTCTCTCTTCTTGCCACTTTCACCAGCTTTATCAGACTAATAAAATGAGAATAATCTCACCTTATTTCTTAACCACAGCAAGTTAGGCCTTCTGAAAATGCAAAGGTTATGGTTTTCCATTGTTGGATGGGTAGCTAGTTTTCATTTATGTGTCTGAAAACCTCCTAAAAAGACCTTAGAGCTTTTTTTAGTTAGACTGTTCCAATATGTTACTTCTGTTAAAGCAGAAGATTCAGGTAATGAGGGCTGTAAACCTCTGCAGAGATGCATGATGGTAATTTCAACATAGCCATTGGCGGTTTGAGATTGCTTCTATCTTTACCTGTGTAATAAGCCTCATTTCTTTCAAAAAAATTAGAGCTGCAGATTCCAAATTTGTAGCAACTAAAATAGCCAGTTTCATAAAGTAAATTAACAAACAGAAATTGGATCAGCAATCACTTAGCTGAAGATTATTAGTTGTCAGTTGTTCTGGAGAAAAGTATGTCACTGCCTAAAAGACTAATGAAACATAATTTAGACATTTGAATCACAGGATGTTTTGAAAAGTTAAACTAAAAATCAGACTATGGATTTGCAAAAAACTTCCTTTTTTTTCTTTGAAAGCATATCTCTACTTTAGAGAAGTACTCTGCTAAAGTGTATGGTGTCAGTATGGCAAACATAAGAAAGTTTCTCTACTTGCAGAGTAGTGATGTCTGTTCTAAATGGCTAAGACTGTTTTCATTGATTTTAATATATGTATATATATATATATACACATACATCAAGAATGCCTGAAATTGCAGAGATAAAGGCTTTGAAGCAAATGTTATTAAAGCACCTTCTGAGCTTCTGGCAAACTGATTTACATGTATCAGGGTAAACTGAAATAGTAATTGACCCCATTGCCCTCTTCTGGTTATTCAAGGTGTGGTAATCTCAAGGGGAGCTGTTCATCTCTGTACCATAGTGCTAGATGACTGCAGAGTAATTGCAAAGAAATCAGGTTTAGTCTTATAAAGAAAGACTGTTGCTAGCTAATGGATATCATTGGGCTCAATAAAATCAACAAGCTTATAATTAGTCTGAACTATCTAACAGTAACCTAATTTAAAAATGCAAATAATGAAAACATCTACCATAACTTAAAAAAAAGTCTTAAAATATTACAGATTCCAGTCACAGAAGAGTGCTGATCTTGAAAAGCTTGATGCCAATTACGTGCTTCACTGAATTAAAATGAACTCATGTTATTAATAAAGACTCCAATGATCTAGTCTGCTAGTCCAACCTTTCACCACCTCACACTTTCATTAGAAATGAACTTTTCAATTAAGAACTGTCTTCCAAAACTTAGTACTGAGTTCCAAAATTAAGTTTTCCAGACTGCGATTCAGTCACATTAACTTAAGTAATACAGAACAGTGTTGTGAAATTTGACACTGTGACATGTAATTCTCTCATGCTGCTTCATGGGTCCTTTCACATTAAGTGATCATCTTGTTCAGGCCATTGACAGTGAGAACTAGATCCAGCTGAGCAGTGACTTTTTGAAGAATAAGACTCAGAAATAAGCCAGATGTATACAAAGCATAACACTTATCAAGGCAGTACTGAAATCTGAAAATTGAAATGCAACTGTCAGGGCTCTTCTGATGAGTGCCAGTAGCAATGGATAGAATGAAAAATATTAAAGAAAGCTTTGTGAGATAGATATAGATATTTATATGTATATATATAAAAGAACATTTTCTCATTGAGACCTTCTATTCTAAAAGGGGATCCCATTGATTAACTTATAAATTTTTGACATGTGAGACATTTTTGGAATTAGAGGGATGCTTGTGCTGTGATTATCAAGGAGATGAGGGTTCTGTGATTAATTTTGTACTGGAGCTTTTGTTCAACTTTGGACAAAATCCCTGGGGATTTATATAGATACGCAGGCTACATGCTACACTCTGTGTTAGTTTTGATGCCTAGTTTTAATAAGTGCTTTTATATTACACATACAATTTGGTGGGTTTTGGCTTAAATGGGTTGAATAGTATTGGTCTGGGAGTTGTTTCCAAATAGTTGTAACCAATCTATTGAAAGAAGAAAAATAATTAAAAAAAATGTTTAGCTAGTTATCACATAGTGTTATACCCATATCTGCTATGATGCTTAATGAATTGTCGAAACAGAATGCAAATGCTGTAGTGTTTTGAAAAGAGCAACTATGCATGGAATGGCTTTGCAGAAGCAGTTGCATTTGGTCTCCCAAAGCACTTCAGACATTGTATTTCAGCTAAGTAGATTTACTGCAAAATGAATGGTTAACCATGAAACGGAAAACAAAAAAGTTAAGTCGGTGTATTCCTGGAAGTGCCTTTCAGCTGACTTGACTTTATGTACACTCATGGAGGTCAAAATTTTTATTGAAGACTATGGTGATTTGACCCTGGCTGAAGGGCAGATGCCTACCAAAGTCTCTATCTCTCCCATCTTAACTGGGCAGGGAAGAAAATATCTATTGAGAGGCTTTGGAGTTGAGATAAGGGCAAGGAGAGATCATTCTGCAATTAGCGTCACTGGCAAAACAGACTCAACACAGAAGAAAGGCAAGAAAACACTCTAATTTATTACACTACACACATGGAGAAACCAGAGTCGGATTATGAGAAGTACAAACAGCTCTTAAAACACCCCCCCCTTCTTTGCAGACTTCACAACACAGTGTAAAGTCTTTCCTTTTAAAAGTATAGACTGAAGTTTCAGCAATGGAGTATACGCCTCTGTTCCTAGACACAGCCTTGAGTTTAGGCAGGGATGACAGTGATTAAGATTGGTCATTCTTGTCCTCATTTTCTGTGAAGCCATCTTATGAACTAAGACTAGATCAGCTGGCATTTATTGACTGGGGAGCTTGTCCTCCAGATGTCGTGATGCCAGTAATAAAAATAAAAGACATTTCAGTGTTTGTCATGTAATTAGTAAAATCTTATTGCTCTGCTTTTTTACTTGCTACATTATGATGAACATTCCAGAAAAGGGGATCTTTTTTATTCTCTATGTATACTGAGATTTCCTGTTATCAAAGTGTACACTAACACCGTTTGAAAGGGAAGTTAAAGACTGGAAAGGAAGAATGTTGTGAATGACTGAAGATATTTTGTGATATTTACTACATGTGGAAGAAGAGGTTGAACCCAGAGAAAGATTTTAAAAGAAGATGGACATGACATATGCATCATAAACTGTTTTATGGCTTAGTGTTTGTCATTTAGGGAATCAATCATATAATTTAATGTCATAGAGGCAGAAACAGTGAAAATGCTGCAGTTTTCTTCATTAAAGTGTTTGAGTTTTAAAAGCAAGTGGCTGGGCTGACAAGCTCTAGGAAACTATAGTGTGATTCAGTAAAGACTGCAACTCGGTGCCGTCTTGCTTGTGGTTGGGTTTTTTTCTATAGGAAATACTACTATTTGAGATGGCTATGTGAATAAATCTTTTAAGAAAGGACATTATGTATTCTTTCATTTATTTGCAAGTACTTGTAATAAAAACATTGCAGCATTTACTATATCAAAGGCACTAAACAGTATTTGCTGGAAAGAAGTTATTCACAAAATCTATTTTTGGAGAATTTTATGGTCAACCACTCTTTTTTTTTTTTTCTAAATCCTAGATCTAAATCCTAAAATGTCCTCCTCATTTGTGATTTTCAGTACATGTCTGAAAAATAAACTGTCATGCAAAATGATGACTTCCTGTGGCTGGCAAGTGTGAAAAGGAGCATGTAAGGTTTGTAGCACCCACCTCTCATCCTCCACAGGGAACTGCATACTTTGCTTTTCACTCTTGACTGGTAACTCTGAACTGCCAGACAGATTACTTAGATTGCAACTGCCAGTTGATGGGCAGAAGGAAGGAAGCTTATGTGTCCATCTGAATTATTGACGAGCATATGGAGATGTCATCTCATAAAATTTTGTTTAAATGCCATGATACTCTAAACAGTTTCTTGAAAAGCATATTAAAAATGGATTCATGTGTAAGTTTTGAAAATTTATGAATGGTTATTGCTGATAAATTTTGAAGGATTATTTACTTGATGAATCACATTTTTTCATAGTGGAATATATTCTAAGACCTTTAACTTTCTCATAGTAAAATTATTTTTTTATTAAAGTGGTGTTTGTGTGGTTTGAGCTGAGTACAGGTAGTTCCTTACTGCTGTTTGTGTTCTGAGATTGGATATTTATGAGAGATGTTCATACTGCTGTATAGGCTTGAACTCCTGTTTGTATTGTAGTGTATGAGCCACCAACCAGTCACTCTGGGATAATTTTCAGTTGGTGTGCTGTATGGGAAACACCCCGGTTGATGTTCATACCCTGATATACTCAACAGAAAATATATGTTGCATTTTTATTTGTTAGTTTGCTTTTTTTTTTCTTTTCTGATAGATAAGGAGCCTCACCATTTTATTAGCTAAAACAATGCAGTTAGCATGGAATAACTGACGAAACAACTTTCTCTGCAGTGATGTGTGTGTGTGCCTGTTGTCTCTCTGATAAACTTGCCTCAGAATATAGCACCATCAAGAAATGATGGAACCAGGATGCAAAGAAAAAGTTTCTCTTTAATCTCTGTCAGATGTTATTTATAGAGCTAAAGGGTATCAGTTCTGGATTTATTTTTGTAGTGCCTTGAAGCATGAGGATACATGCTTTTTGTTCAGTTCTCACTAATAAACTTATATTTCTCCTCATTATCTGTAGACGTCTAACCTGCCTAGTTTCTGGTATTAATGTTTGAAAGAAGCAAATTAAAAATTCACTTTCTGTGTTCATTCATACTGATGAAACTCAATTAAATGAATATTCATGTAAAGCAAATACAAGAAAGAAGTAGTGTAGCCAAGACTTTTTTTTTTTCCTTTTTGCAGTATTTGCTGTCTCTTTAAGAAATCCCAACAGAACATATGAGTTGATAGAAAAATGGATAACTGAGTACTCTAGCAGCAGAGTTCATCTAGGGAAAACTTCAAGATTTGGAGAACAGGTATCAGTGAACAGAAAAAATACTGCTGTGTGGAGAACAGAGAAGGGATTCCTCCAGGCTCACATCGATACATACAGTAAGTATGGTTTAAAAGTTAAAAGAGCTCCTTTGGGCAGAAAATTTCTGAAAATTTCTTTAAACAAAATAAGTATTGAATCTGAATCTTCGAAGCAAACTTGATCTGAAAAAAATTTAGCCAGTGGTTCTCATAATAAGTTCAAGGTAAGGCTCAAGGTAAGGTGGAATTGTACCTTGCTGCAGAAACCTTTGGTATTTTTATGGCTTAGAGTATTTTAGGAGCTATATATAATTTAAATAACATAATTACCAGGGAACTTAACAGTGTGACTTGTGGAATTCTTTGGTATTTGGCCACACTAAAAAGCAGATGTAAAAAACAGCTGAATTAAGCTAAGGCAAGCATTACCCAGTGGGTTTGTTGTTTTTTTGTTTGTTACTGTGTTTTTAAAACTTATTTAAACAAAAAGAAATTAAACTGTTTTTGTGCTTTGGCTTTTGTTTGGTTTTTTTTTTTTGGAGGGGGGGGGAGGGACAGGAAAGGGGGCAACTGAAAATCACCCAGTTCTGTAATCAAGTCAGTTCTGTAAAGAAATATGAAGAATTGGAATAAATAATACATTTGAAAAAAAGAGATCATATTTAGAAATGTTCAAAATCAGTGTTCAGCATTGCTTTGAATTTTTTCTTGTTATAATATTTTGCGTTGACAGACACTTCGGTAGTCAAGTCAGTGTCCACCTTTAATGTTTCTTTTCCAAATTGGTTAAAGCCTGAACCAGGATGAACTTTGCAGCTAATACTATGAATCTTTATGATATGAGGTCAGTTTTCTATAGCTAAAGACATTTGTGGGTTTTGGTGATTAGCATATGTGAGGGGACATGTATATTGCTAACAAAAGTCATATAGGAACACTTTAGTACCTTTCTAGAGCTGTTATTTGTACTCAACAGTACAGATCTGTGCCTTTTGGTTGGAAAAGCAGTGGCTTTTCTTGTGATCCTGTACTCTGTCTTGTACTCTGTCAATGGTCTAAAACAACTTGTGGTCAGTGGTCTTTAAAACTTATTTATTTTAAAACTCCAATGGACAAAATGTCTGTTTTCAGCCTCAAACATGCTGAACTCCATCTCTGTTCTCTTTAACTGTTTTTCATCAGGGCTGCTGTGATATCAAACCAGTGAGCTCTGATTGAGAAGTGATAATATATTGATGATACAGTCACTGAGAGTAGCAAGTGCCAGAGTATTTGATTTCTTGCAGTATTTTATATCAGAACTGTCATTTGAAGGTCTAAGGGATATTTTTTTCTATTAGATACTTATGATCTATTTGTTTCCTGTGGGATAACTATTTGTATTTTATAATCTATTTGCATCTGTTATAAAGCGATTATGCGTTTAGGGCCTGATTCATGCCAGAATAAATCAGTCATTATTCTCCAGGCATTGTCGATGTTCTGCCAGTGTTAAACTGGCATGTGGGAAGAGTACCATAAATCTGTTCTGATAGCTGCAGGGCGTGATCTGCTGCCTTTTCTACCGGAGAACCTCAGGCTTTTGTATTGACTTCAGAACAGTCAGATAAGTTTGGAAAACCTTTTTTGCCTTGTGGTTAGCCATGCTAATGAAAAGATAGAGAAAACAATGCAGAATATACCAAGACTGTAAACTTTCCTGTGTATACTTTCCTGTGCAACCACAGCACTTTTACTGGTTAAATCTATCTAGTGTGTAAAAACAGGGAGATGCTCTTATAAGGCAGATTTATCTTAGATGTCCATTAGCATTTCCCAAAGCAGTTTGTGTCCTCTCTTGTGTGATAGGAGAGATATTGATCAACCACCTAGTGACCATTTAACTTGCCACTTAATAGTGAACTTCTGCTTTCCTTGGGGATTGTGCACTCTACTGCTGGGAGTCAATGCTGCAAGACTTCTGTACTCTTGATGAGAAATAAGCATCCCAATTTCTGTCAGTCTTCCAGTTGATTTTTCTAAGCTTTGTACAATACACAATTATGGAACACTTAAGACATATTTTGCTGTATATTTTCTGCTTGCTGTAACTTCTGTAGTTTATACAGGCTTGCCCTTCTGCTTTTATGTTAGCTGATCTGAGAAGGGAGAGAACCTTCCTACTGCTAAATGTGTTACCTGTACAGATGATCTATCTGTAGATTTCTGAGGAAAAGTCAAATGACAACATGTCAAATTCACACTTCTGGAGAAATTATCCCACATTACCTTGGCAGTGCTAATAGTTTACAACGTTCATGGTCTGTAATGGGCGGTTTGTCTTAAAGGGTTTTGACAGTTTTGCTGAACTTAACGTGTACTCAGCTAAGAGATGATCTTTCTTCGCTACATCACTTGCCATTTGAATAGGTCACATTTTGATGAGATGTGTTTGATTTTCTGACTGTGAAACTGCTGAATAAATCTTTCCTTATGCTTACATATTTCTCAAATATCCACTGTATTATTCTGAGGACAAATACCTAAATATTTGATGCTGAAAGCCATGTAAGAACACCTCTCTGTGTTTCTGAAATCCTTTGGTGACATCTGCCACAGTAAGCTTACATATACAATGTATGTGTAAGCTTACTTACATATATGTATGAGAATACATACATATGTATTCTCATTATATACAATGAGAAGTGATTTCATTCACCAGTCTTGTTGAACTGAATTCAGCTTTGAGATAAGAAAAAAAAAGAAAAAAAAAAGACTTCCCCCAATGTTCCTACCCTGGAGCTGCAGTGCCTGGGGGAAGCCCTCAACAGCTTTTTTTAAGGTGATGCTATCATTGCTGAGGAAGTGAAGATCTAGTTGATGCATTGCTTTGTTTGACTGCATTATATCCAGGCCTGGCACTGAGCACTTATTGATGCCATTGACATCAGGTCAAGCTGTATAGGTACTTCTACACCTCTCACACATGGACCTCCTGAGAGATTGCCTCTGAAACCAATTCTTCTTACAATCTATATCTTCAAATTAGACACTGGAGGAAATAATATTTAGAAGAAAAAACACAGCTCATGTGCTCTATGGAACTTGTTTATGCTCCACTGATTCACATCACCATTACCGTATTTGTATGAATGCAAGAAAGAAATATTCTTGGTAGGTCTTGCATGGCAGAATGATGTGAGATTTTCTGCAGGTTTTGGATGTCTCTGAGAGCTGTCTTCAGTTAGTAGGTGTTGGTTGTGACAGTGCAGGCCAGCACAATTACGTGATGAATCATCAGCATCATAATGTCTGTTATTTTAAGCCTGTGAACTTGTACTTGGATCATGATATAGAGTCCAATGCCTATAAAAGTTTGTGTGAAGAGAAAAAAAGCAGCATGAAGAAAATACATTTAAGAACTGCTGTCGAGTAAAATTTCTATAATGGTGGCTATAAGGCTAATATGAAGCTGGCTCTTCACACACAGTAGTGTTTGAAAACTACCCTGGAGCTGCAGAAAAGTTGTCTGCAGCTATCACGACAACACTAACCAGTGGCTCATTTTCTGTCTGCCATTTTGAATGTTATCTTAAACTGGATGCCACCATATTGTGAATGTGTATGATGGAAAATAATGAAACATGAGCATACTGCACAAGAAAAGGCAATTTTAATGAATAAAGTAATGAAAATAGTTCTACAACAGAGAGGAAACTGTTTCCCTAAGTTCATATTTGGATTCCATGCATCACTCTCTTGGCTATGTCTCCACCTACCTTCCAGTGGCAAAGCTGCCTGTGAGTCATTATTCTTTGTTTTTGAAACACATACAAAGTCCATATCCAAACTATTGTGTAGGCAAGCAAAACATATCAGCTCCATTGTCTGAGCATCTGACAATGCCCATGAAGTATGCATCATGCATATGATGCTAATTCTATTCCATCCCTTGTTTGGATCTGTGAAGGAGGACTTTCTTAAATTGAGCCTTCAGCCATCAGTGCTTGTGTTTGAAAAATAGTAACAGACATTCTGTTTATCACTTGTAATATTGCCCATATGCCATGTGCTAGACATCAGGTGGAAGCATCCTTATTTCTCTGTATCCTAGGAAGAAATACTGTGATTTTCAACCTGGCTATATACAGAACCCACTGAGTACATTCTTTTGGCCAGAGGGCATCCCATTAAGCAGCATAAGGAAAGTCTCTTGCAATCACTGAAGACTTTTCTTGTTGTAATCCCTGCTGATCTTGGGAATAGGAGGTGGGAACTGAAAGCAGATCTTTTTCTGGTTTTGCACAGTTCTGTGACAATGCCTCCAGGGCTGCTAATGTATTAGGGAAAAATTCTGCCAAGCTTTTCACAAAGTAATATTTTCCTTTATAAATATACCAGCTGGTTTTAATGACAATTGTGAGACACTGTTGCAGAAAGCCAAGGTGGCAGAATCTTACTTTTTTCATGACTGGCAGCTGAATAACTTTAATTCCAGCTACTTAGAAAGGAACCGTGAATGTCTAAAGCTAGAAAAGAATCAGAAAGTTTTTGCAGGTAAATAAAGCACCTGACCTCCCTTCCACTTTCTTCCATGACCCCCATAATGATCTGATGTTTGTCATGTCAGGCAGATCATCCTGGCAAGCTGATGGGTGAATTATTTATCCATATATCCATTCACAGTTCTGCAACTGTGTCAGCTTTGGCACATAACTAGTCTTACAGTGTCAGGCTATAGTTTTCCTCTTGTTGGGCTGTTTTCTTTAATATCAGTCTAGCACTTCTGTAGTCATCAGGAATATCTGTAACACTGGTGAGAGACCACTTAACTGCTGCTTGATAAGCAATTAATAAATAATACATCAAGTGCTGGCATCTTGCTTTGCCCTGTTGAATTATATAAGGAAAACTTTAAATGCAGCAAACATTAATTCCTGGATGACTGTTGGGTTTATTATCTGTTTCAATTTTCACAATTGTCCTGCTTTTGAGTGAATGGAATATTTCCATTCTGAAAATGACTAGTGACATTTATGTGTTTGTTTTGATTTCTTCTGTGCCTCTGCCCCAGCTCACTGTTCCTTTGTAACGAAGCTGTCCCCCCAGCTTGCTTTTTCATTTTTCTGTTCACATAAATGTGGTGACCTTCAACAGAGAGATAGCACATTTGTTTGTTTTTCAGTTTACTGAATGCATCTACCAGCATCTCAAGGTGCATAAATTTCAGTAAGTGGAAAAGATAATGAAGAATATTGCACATATCAAGATCAGTGTTACAGCAGTAGAGATCACAAAATCTCTTGTACTGTAGCTAACAGGATGCCCTCCAAACATGGATGGTTTAAGTTTGGCACTAGTTGCGCTGGCACAAGCCCTTCTGGTGAGGTGGCAGCTTCAGTAAGCTCCACAGGCAAATGCTCAAAGGGCAAGGGCGAGTTATAGCTACCTACTGCAGTGACTTGCAGCTGCATCCATTGATTTCCTAGTGCACAAATGAGAGATGACATCAGATGAGCTTTGTGCTAGACTTGATTAAATTGGGTGCTGCACCAGACAGAAAGGATTACAATGATGTTAGGGGCTCTCAGAAAACATGCAGCACAAAAGCCTAGGCTGTGCCTCTGTCAGCTGAAGCTGTAAGCTTTCTCTGTGAGAAAAACATTTGAAGGCAAAGAGTCTAATCTGACGTACTTTGTTTAAAGAGCTTATGGTTCTTTAAAATCTTTTTATGGTGCTGCATGTCTGGATAGAGCAATATGACTGACTTTTAATATTTGAGATGCTGCACTTATTTAGCTTCATATTTCATATGCACAAGTGTTCATTCCTTTCTAGGTATTGTAGATTAGCTACAGTATATGAATCTCAGCGTGTAATATGATAGCATTTTATTCATGTTGGAAGTAATGATTGTATTATGTATTTCATGCCCAAAGAGAAATAGCATGACTTCAGGCAACAGAAATTAACAGTATGAAACATTATTGTTTGTGATGTTGTTGATGTTTTAATTGCGGATCATTAATCTGTGTTCTTCAGCTCCAGTGTTGGTGGAATTATAATTACTCCAGTGTGTTTTGCTGAAATGTAGGAAACAATCAGTCTGCCATTAATGATAGGGCATCTGGGACTCCAAAACTGAGTATCAAGTCAGTACTTCTGTTCCACGGTGCACATGTATTTTTATTTTTACTGATATTTCTGGGAAAAATTGTATTTATCAGGAAAAAAAACTAAACAAAACTTACAGAACTTGAAAAATAACTTTAAAGACATACTAGGTTTATTTCCATTTAAATGCTAATTACATAATGGTGTAATTACTGAATCGTGTTATGGTGGAAGAAAACTTTGGACATAGATGTTTCTGGAAATGTAACTGATGTCATTATAGCTGACCTGAAGTGTGGCCTTCACTCTCCTGTCCGTAGGTTTGCCTGGTCAGTTAGAAGTACATATACAGCATTTATTCAGGCAAAGATCAGTTTCATCACAAATGAACTCTCACATGACACTGTGTGTGTACATGTGCATTTGTGAGATTTAAAAACTGTGTATGAGTTTCAGGATTACTTACTTTGTAGATCCAAATTTAGCTCTGCTCTTGGACCAAGCTTCCTTTAAGACTAATTTCTGTTCCTTTTTCAGTCTTTTAACTCAGAGAAAAGATGACTGATAACGCCAGGCAAAATCAGTAAACAACACTGATCACAGTCTCTTTCATCAATGCAAAAGGAGTCACATGACTGCAAATTAGTTGTATGCTTGCACAAGTTGTTCAACATGGCAGATGTTCACTGTAGTAAATATGTAAGGGTTCTAAAGCTGCTTTTGTGATTTTTGCATAGTCTCCAGTGGCAGGACTTTGCCTCCGTGAGAAAGAAGCCCCAGCAGACCAAGAAATGACTGTAAACTTCCAAAATGGTGTTGATGTAAATTCAAGTAAAGAAGATCTTTATTGCATTTTCTCTGGAAATCTACTGGAAACAAGTCTTAGTTAAACAAAAAGGAGAGCCCTTCTGAAGTGACTGAGTGTCCCACTGAGGATTTTACACACTATAACTACACTGTCTCTTAATGCATTTAGGTCACATTGATACATTCCACTTATGAAGAATCTATAACCTGATCTGGTTCTAGACAAAGTCACTGAGATGCTGCCACTTACTACAAGAAAGAGGATGGAATCATGCTTGTAATGAGGCTGGGGCTAGTTATCATTTGGCATAAATCAGTGCTTAAATAATTTATCCTGGCTACAAATCCATCCCTTTCTGTTTAAAAAATAAGCTTATTTTCTAGTTAGCACTGATTCTTCAAAATTCCATTAACCTCCTTTCTCCACGAAAAAAAAAAAGAACAAAAAAAATATTTATATTCAGGTTTAGCACAGAAGCAAAGTGTTCATTCAAAAATTATTTGGTATAATTATAAAACCAGATGTTGTTTCCACACTAATCTCTATAATCAATTATGACATTCCTATTGCCAGCAGACAGCTGAATGTCGAGCTCTTAATGACTGAATTTTCAACAGGCTCTGTTTCAGCTCAGTTTCAAATGCAGCGGTACAGCAAAATTATGAAAGTTTCATGACTGAAGTACATATCTCATCATGGATGCAATGGTGGACAAGATTTTGCATTGAATGTCATTTCACTTGGAGCGTCAATCTAACCGTACCAACAATGATGTGTGAGGAGTAACCTGCATGTGTGTGAGGTTAAGGAAGAGATGGTTTAAGTTCTGAAATATATTTTCATTTGATATATATACATATATTTATATATAAGCTTTAAGGTGTGTTAGTTTATGATTAGCACCTGATTCTAAATAAGTTTATAGTAACATATTTAAATAGGGGCACCTACATGGCTAGTGCATTATAGCCAACTTTTAAACCTGAATTAAAACAAAGACAGGATTATTCCTCTATCCATAAAGAGACAATATAACAGTGATAAAGCATGGTGACTTAAACCATTCCCACAATATGGTAGATTTAGAAAGAGCTCAGCTTGGCTTTTTGCTGTTGCCAAGGAATGAAAGTTTCCTAGGTGCCTACCTGTGCGACCTCCTCTAGGGAGCCTACTTTGTCAGGGGGGTTGGACTTGATGATCTCTTGAGGCTTCTTCCAACCCCTACAATTCTATGATTTTATCACTGAAGATCATAGAATGGTCTGGGTTGGAAGAGACCTCAAAGCCCATCTAGTTCCAACCCCTTTCCATGGTCAGGGACTCCCTTCCCCAGCTCAGGGTGCCCAAAGCCCCATCCAACCTGGCCTTGAACCCTGCCAGGCATTCAGGGACAGCCACAGCTTCTCTGAGCACCCTGTGCCAGTGCATCACTAGCCTCACTGGAAAAAATTTCTTCTTAATATTAATCTAAGTCTAACCTTTTTCAGCTTAAGGCCATTACCCCTCATCCTATCACTCCACGACCTTGGGAACATTCCCTTTCCAGCTTCCCTTTAGGGCCCTTTAGGTTCTGGAAGGCTGCAATAATTTCTCCCTTGAGCCTCCTTGTCTCCAGGCTGAACCCCAATACTCTCAGCCTGTCTTCATAGGAGAGAAACTTCAGCTCATGTTGGGGACCCCAGAGCTGGGTGCAGTACTGCAGGTGGGGGTCTCATGAGAGCGCAGTAGAAGGGAGAATCACCTCCCTTGACCCACTGGTCACACTCTTTGATGCAGCCCAGGAAACATTAGGCTTTCTGGGCTGCAAATGCACATTTCTGGGTCATGTTGATCTTCTCATCAACCAACAACCCAAGTTCTTCTACTTACGTGGTGAATGAATCCAGTGAATACTTCATAAATCCTCTAAGTGAAAGAGAATTCCTGCCAATAAAGAACCAGTTATGTGATTAATTTTTTATAAATTGAAAACCCACAGAAACTCCCAGAGGGGAATTAGTTTCAGGCATAGAATTTTACGTGGAAATTTGTTCAGACAAATTCTGACACATTCTGATTTTGAAGTCTCGGGAGTGGGGAATAAAGAGCAATAACTACCATGTGACATAGGAGTTGTTACAAGTTGCCCACTGTTGGTGATAATCCTTCTCCACTGTAAAACAAATTGAGACTGGGTAGCTTGATGTAAATTGATGTTGTAACAAACCTTGACAGCTGTATGGCTTTTTCTGGTATTGTTAAGACAACACTCATTTCATTGATTCATTCAGTGTTATCATGCTGATTATAGGTCCTGCTGAACATCTACACAACCTAATCAGTCTTTCCTTCCTTGTCAAGTACATTTGTTGTCTCTATATGAGATTATCCAGCTCCCTGAAAGCTGAGCAGTGGCATTTCTTGGCAGAATGTACCATTGCTTTTAATAAGATATACTTCAAATCATTGTGCCACACTGTACCAACCTGCACTCTAAAACAGTACAAATCCTTTCACTTTCATTTCTTTGTTTTTCATTCTTTATACCTTATCTTGGAAGGATTAAAAGCAACCAGCTTTTTTGCTTTAAAGCCTGCCTGAAGGTGTAGGTACAACAACGCTGGTGCCAAAATGACTAAAGAATCAGAATGAGCAACTCCCTGAATGGAGAAAGGGTGGGAGGGAGGCTGGAAAATGAGCAAAGAAGAAGATGAAAGAACACTGAGGAGAAAAACTATTTCTTAATTACACTAGGAACCTTCTCTTCAAGTCTTGGATCTCACCCTAATTTAAGTAATTGGCATGTAGCAGTGTGATACAGATGGAATTCAGACACATTCAGTACTGGGCAAAGAGGGTTTAAATTTGCATTTGCTAGCTAGCATGCAAAAGAGCTTTTGGTGCTTTTTATTGGTTTTGTTTCATTGTGTGCAAAAAGAAGAGTGGGATTACATGGCTGTTAAAAAGAGAAGGCATGTTAATGCAAATATGTGTGTTCCTCTTCAGACTCAACTGCCTGAGTAGTTATGCTTACCTTGCATTCAAAAGGAGATTGAGCTCCTGAAGAAATGTCCCTGTGAAAAATCCTCACAATATTTTAGAGACTGTTTAGTTGTTTGGTGGAGATTTTTCTAGTCTGGAAGCAGACAGGAGCTATAGCCACTGGAGGCTAATCTAAATCCTTTTAAAATGATTGGAGTGACACCAGCTAAAAATCTGGCCTCAGTCTAACATACTTCTTTCCACACAGTGAATTCTCCTCAGCTTTGAAGTTTAAAAGGTGAAGGTTAATGGGTTTGCAAGAGAGAATTTGACTTCCATTGGTGGAGAAAAAGGAACATGTGCTAATCAAATGGATTACTAGGCAAAGTCTTTGCTTGCTGCTTCCCTACAGATCACAGCTCTGTAAAGTCTGATCTGCTGGGCTTAAAGACTCTCTTCACATGTCCGTTGATCTCTGAGAATACACAAGATTAGTTCAGTTCACTTAAAACCAGAGTTAGAACAAGAAACAGCCAATGACAAGTAGAAATCATAAAACCCTGAATGGTTTGATTGAGGTTGATCCAGCTCCTTTGTAGAACAGCCATGTAAGCTCTGGGTGTCTGGAAATGTCTAAAGGATGGGCAGCAAATTGAAATCAGAAACTACTCCTAGGATGCCAAGTTTCACTGTGGTCTTTGAAACAAAATTTCAAATTGTCCAATGCAGGTTCCAGCTCAAGAAGTACAAAGCTTGCACAAATGTTGCTGATTTCAAAATAGACTGGGGGTTCCCAGCACAGCTGTGTATTGGGACATATCTCTCTGGATGGGCTTGAATGAAAGGCGATGAGCTGTATTTGTCCTCCGTTCCAGATCTAGAATGGGAATAAGTGCTGCCCTTCTGAGACAAAAAATACCATCTTCCAAGGGCCATATTATCTCTCAAGAAAACAAGTCTTTCTTCACAACAGAGGAAAGATCGAGGAGCTACAAACATAAATGGAATTCTTAACCAGAACATTAAGCACACTCTCTCAGGGCTTATCATTCCTTAATTCTTTTGTTCACGATCTGAGAATCACGGTGAGCAAGTCAACTGGTGACCATTAGGAAGGATGGAAAACCTGGACTTACTCTGCCCCCCCAAATCTCAGTTATCCTGACTGCTTCAGGTATCACTGTGTTGCAATCACATGTAAATAATATGCAAACAATAAAGTGTTGGAATTTGCAAAGATTACGCTGCAGTATTAGCTGTACTGTCTCACTGGTATTCATATGGATGTTGAAATTCCAGTGATTAACAGGCCATGGTGCCTCTGTGTCTGTTTGTAAGGTGTTCTTGAGTTTTAAGGTTTGAATTTTCTGTGTGTTCCAGTGGAAGAGTTCACAGACTCGGAGAACAGCTAATGTATGTCTCGAACACTGTTGCTCAGAAGTGTCTGTGTTCTGGCAATAAGTGCCTGTTTTCTGCGAATCAGTGTGTCTGTCTGTGCTTGCATAGCACGTCAGTGTCCCATGGGTTTCTCTCTGTGATTGCTGCACTCTGCCTGAATAGGTCAAAGAAGGACATTGTGCTGTTAATTGAAGAAAAAAAATTGTTTGAAGGCCTCTGCCCTCAATGTTTTTCGATTTCTCTTCAACTCCTATGGGACAATTAATATTCCAGGGGCAAGCACATACTTAGGTTATCTCTGCCCATGAGGTAAATAAAAATTTGATCAAAACCACAAGAGAGTTTCCTGCTAAAAGAGTATCAGTCTCATAGACGACAGTATCCTTCTTCTTCACCTTTCCTGGACTTAGTAACAGTTGGAACAGCACAGTGAATCCTTTGAAATGGTATGGAGTTTAAACGTGGGTATGATACATCATTTCATCCTGTCACCGGGGGAGGGGGTGAAATGCCAGGAAGTGCACCATTATGTCCTTCCCATGTCTGTTCTGTCTTTGCAAGAAAAGAAAACCTTAGCTTTCTCTTCACCCAGTCAGTATTAGTCTTTCTTTCTCTGAACTTGCTGTGAGATCAAAGGTAGAGGTCATTGGATGGGTGAGCCACTACAGTGCAAGCTCAGCACTGGTGTAAAAGCACAGTAGCGTGGCTTCCCTCTGCTCAGCAACTCATCTCTCAGAGAGGAGATCAAGAAACTTGACACATCTGTCAATGTGCAAAGCTGAGAGCTTGCTTTGGAGTGCAGGAAAGGAGACTCTGCTCTCACCCCTTCTCACCCAGAGCAGTAGCTCTGCCTGATGGAAACTAGTGCAGTGAGCCAGATGCTTTAGGTAAAGTAATGCCAATGTAACAAACTCCAAATGAGATGCAGAAAATTATATGTAAATAATTATAAGCTTATTTTCTCAGACACTCTTATTAAATGTTTTCTAGACTTTTCTAGTGGAACAGAATCAGCAGTAATTAATGGTGGAGGGCCTGCATGTTCTGCCTAAATTTATTATATTTCATAGGCCGAGGAGTTTATTAGAGCTGCAGATAAGCCTAAGTTTAGTTTTGGTCAGTGAGGCACAGACTCAGGTGTACTCTTAAATATTTGTCTGGGATGGAGTTGTGTAGACAACTGAGGTTTTCCTTCTGGTCATGCTGCTTGGATTTTTGTAATTGCTTCAAAATCCTGAGTTGATGCTAAAAATCGTTTTATTTTTAAAAGCTTGAACTGAGTTGAATAGATATTACTAGCATGGTCCACAAAACTTACAGGATGTGGTAACAGACTCTTTTGTGATATGTTATTGCTGCATACCTTTTCTTGGGCATACACAGGTATAAGCATAACTAATCTATTTAAAAGACACCATCTCTTGTAATGTGCCAAGTGAGAGTATAACATTTTGTGGGGTGAACTCATTAGGTTTTTTGAGTTTTTGTTCTCTTTTGTTGCTTTTCTAAATATATATTTTAAACCCTGCAGCTCTGAATATAATCAGGAAGCTGTGAGATGAATAGATGGTGCTCTCTGTGCTTTGAGATGCATTTCCTGTCATCCTTTTGTGTGTCTGACAGAACTGGTACTTTATGGGGGAAAAAGTTACAAATTTTTAAAAGTTAAGAAAATAAGTCCAATGAATCCTGCTAAAAGGGAATCTCATGCTGTTGTCATTAATGGCTTCCCCTGAGAAACTGGCAAATTGATAAATTAAGCTTTCCCTCTGTGACAGCCTTTCACACACTCAAGATGTACTCCTGCTTTAGTCTTCAGCAGCATTAAATCAATCTACTATAGAAATACTTAGCCTTTCTAGCTAGGTACAAAATAGATCTAGAGACTCAGTGCATCAGTTCACTATGTTTAGCTCTAAGCCAATCTTTTGTATTTATGTTGAAAAGCATCCCTAATTGAGATGTCTATACTGCTTCAAGCCTCTCTTCTTGAAAATCAATTAATACATATCACACCGGAACACAATCTTTTTACTAAAACTCAATTTAGGAAGATATAATGAGGGCAAACTAGGTGAAAATTTTAGTGTGTATTATACACAGTAGATCTTGAGTGAGAGAGATGTAGGTCTCGCTTTGAACCTGCTTCCATCTAGTAATAGTAATAAAAAATACTTGTTCCTGTACTAACGAGGGGCTCATAAATAAAAGGCTAAGCAAACTAACAACCTTTCAGAACCAAAAGATGGATTTTAGTTATGACCCATGTGAACACGGGAAACTGATTTTTTTTCTAACTTTTTTATAAATCCTGGTAGCTTCTTTCATTAACTATCACTAGAGGCTATGAAATCCTTACCATTTTCCCGCATCTCCTTTTGCTTTTTGGTCTCCTCCAATTGCAAAGGAATTTTGTTTTAACACTTGTTAACCAAGTTGTCAATGAATAAATGCCAAGAGGTAGTGTGTTTTCTCAGCATTGTACATGCTATGTTGGTTTACTTTCCCAAGCTTCTATGTGCTTAGGAAGATGAACTTAGGCTACAGTATTTAAGAAAGTTGAAAGATGTGTAGTTGATTATGATGTCATTAATGTTTTTAGGCAGAATGCAGCTGAATTGAACACAGTTTTATATAATACTATCTGGTTTACAGTATCTGCATTACCAATGCAGGCTATAATTAAGTAGAATAAGAAATATTATGAAAAATTGAGAAAAAGAAGATAAAGCAGAAGGAAAATTGCATAGGTCATCCTTACAAAAAGAATCTTAAATTATATAATTGTTGTGGACTCAATGAATCTGTCAGTATCTTTCTGGATAAATGAAGAGCTCAATTGTTCAGCTCTTGACTACACTTATTCTGTCACATTTATAAAGGAAACTAACTTTTTTGTGTCACTTCTAAATAGATAAATGTGATCCTTCTTAGGAATTGAGTGAGATGAGTTTTTTGTTTCCCATTACTGTTGCTAAGTACTATTATTCTCAAAAAAATCCCCAAATCCAAAGCAATTGGTAGAATGCCTTCATCTTTATTGATAAATACAATGCATAAAAATAGTGAGTCATAACCAGAATAATAGTTTGTGACAAGTAATAATGCTGGGAAAATATAAGTATTGAGATGCATCTTTTCCCTTGTCTATGTAGGTGGCACTCAGATTCAGCCATAGGCTGGCCCCTCAAATTCATAGATTAATTACTGGCTTTTTTCAATATGACAAAGCATATGAGTAATGACTGGAAGATCTCCCCTCACCTCCGTCTTTGCCATCCTTTATTGCTGCTTCTAGCAAGTTCGTGAACTTCTTTTAGTTCATTATCTTCTCCTTTCCTATGAATCCTTTAGAATTTTAGAAGCCATTAGTACACAAAGGATTGCTCTTCTGTGCTGGCAACATAAGTTCTGTCTCAATTACAGGTGGTGATAAATTAGTTTTCTTTGTTTAGTAATCAAATTTCGCATCATGTCCTAATCCTGGTGTGCACCCATCGTTTTGGGGTGTGTCGTCCTGGCTCACCACATTAGTTTTCTCTCTTTCTATGCATCTAGCCATGTTTAGAGAACATACATATTTTATCATGTTTTCAGGTTCTCAAAATATTAATTATACATTAAATTCAAGCCACCATTCAATTTCTGAAGGAAGTGAAAGCCCCAGATTTAATTTTCAGTTTAATACAATACTCAGGAAAGTCCTTTTAATCAGCCACGTCTTACAGGCTGGTGAAGGCTGAATAAATTCCAAGAGAAGGAAGGAGGGAGTTATGTTGGCGTGCTTCTGGGTTACCAGAGGCTTTTATTGTAGATTTTAGAATTTTTAATTAATTTACTCAGTCCCTGATTTTATACTGACTTATTGTAAGAACTCTTGATGATATATTCCCCCCAATATCACAAAATTTGGTGTCATTTTTGAGAGGTGAACCCAAGTCATTTGTCTTCTGAAAAAGCTGTTTCAAATATGGAAGAGGGACACTTTCCAAGGCAATGTGTGTGGCTGCAAAGGGGAAATCAGGATTTTGAAGTTCATCATTAAGTAAACTTTCAGTTCTCAAGTATAATTCCCTTTATGTGTTTGATTTAGTTAGACTATAGTTAAAAAAAAAAAAAGGTAATTGGACCTTCATCCAGTAGGGGACTTAAACACATTTATAACTTTAAATACATGAGTGGCTGGGTTCAAATAATGACCTTAAATGTTTTGTTTGACTGGGAGCACATTGATTGCTTTTTGGCACCAATCTTTTTCTTTCTTTAAATGAAGTTAGTCAAGAAATTACAAGCCATAGTTTGCTTTCTTGTTCAGACAACAAAGCCATGTATAGGGCTCTGCTGATAGAGCTTTGGAAGGCTGAGCAAGACCTTTCTTGTATGAAAGAAAACAGTATTGTACATGGCTTGTGTTAATTAAGACTTGGTCTGGCCACAACCATCATCCCATCAAGAATAATAGAGTAATTTAAGGTTCCTATTTTCAAATTCAGTATAGCCATTACTCATCCTTTGAGACTTCCTGTAGACTGTGGATAGCAATCAGTTCTTGTGTTTCTGGCTGTAGATGTCAATAGTTTGTTTGATAACTGGGACCAGAAAGTCATTTTGAGGCAACAAGTAGCTTTGTGCAATTGTAAAAATAATAGCAAAAGTGGGCTGTTCTGTACAATGGAGTGTTATCCTGCCTCAGCCATGTTCCAGATTGTCCTGGGGGGAGGAAGGGGAGTTGGGTAGGATATGGTGGTGATTTATCTCAGGTCATATACAGCAGAACTTCACAGAGATGAGGACCTATCTCCTATGTTACAGGAAAGGTCAAGTAGTCTTTTCTTTGTTCCAGAGCTTACCACAGTGTTGAAATTGGTTTCTTTTAGCCCCTGAGGTCCACCCAGCTATCTATCCTGATCATCATTCCCATAACATCTCTTTTGGTGATTGTAGGGGGCATGATGTAGCTGATATGTTTCTGAAGATCTGCTTGGTTTCCTTTTCTGTTACTCCCTCTTTACCTTCCTTTTAACAGCTTTAGTTAATTACCTAAATAGCCCATGTGAATAAGATTAGAGAATTTGAGAATCTTTCCATATGGCAGAATGTCTGTGTTTGTTTTCCAGCAAGATTAGAAAGTTTTTATCTGAATTCTTCATTTTCTGCAAAAACACATATTTTTTTTAAAAAAAAAAGGTTTGCTTTAGGAATCTTATGGTCAAGATTCTAAAGAAATGGAGGAAATTAAACTGAGTTTACATTATTGTTTTTCTTCATTCTCTTACTTATTGAGGTGGAGTGTTAGGATGCCTCAGCTGCTGTGACAATATACTGTTTTGTATCTCGTTGCACCTTCTCAGCAGCCCAGCATTTCCAAGACCCCTTGGTAGTGATGACTACACTGTTCACAAGACAGGGGGCAAGACACTTGATATAGAAACAGAGTCAAATTGAAGGATTCATTTTCCATTGCAATATAAATTGTTGAAGAAGAAAGGTTTCTTCAGATCTCTTTCTCTTTTGGGATAGATAGAGCAAAACCAATACAGGACAAGTGAAGAACATTTTGTATTGGCAGGGCATCAGAATGCTTTGCATGTGACTTGGTATGTCTCTGATGGTTTTACCATTTCAGGTTCTGAAGTTGAGAGTCAAACAAAACAGTGTGCTCAGGTTTCATCAGTGGAAACTTATTTAATGTCCATATATATTTTCTGTGATTATTCCCATTTTCCTGACAGAAGTGCACCTCTTGACAGAAGCTACTCATTGCTGTCTCAGGGGTGAACAGGAAATGGAGTGAAGACAGCAAGATATTAAATAAAAGTCAGGAACCCTTGAAGGAAATGAGTCCCTGAGGAAACCTGGAAATTCTGTAATAGCCAATCTCTGTGGCAGATTTCCTGATAAGATTATTTTCTGTTTAGATAGGAAAGATGATTTCAGTAGATTGCTGAAGAATGATTATAAAAGTTTCCAAGGAGGATGTCACATTTACCTCTTGAAAATGAAACACATTAAAAGGTCTTGGCTGATTCAAGGCTAAAGGAACAAGATCAGTGACTTCACTTTCACTCCTGAATACTTAGAAAGCAAAATGTGTGAGGCTTCTGAAGCTTTAATCTTTATTTCTCCATCACTGGACTAGCTTGCATGTAAGTAAATTCTCGTCTCTCTTTCTCTTTT
>VXBZ01000388.1:2172193-2224930 GCA_013399135.1 Heliornis fulica | reverse complement strand
GGTGTAACATCCTCACTGGGAAAAACCCCAAAACAAAACACAAACTTCTATGCTTCTTAATGCATAAACAGATAAATGGGAGGACGCAGGACCTAAAGATGCTGTGCTCACTGAATGTATTTGCCAAATGAGTCAAAATAGCACATTTTGAAGACAGGATCAGTGTGCTATTGGCCTGACTGAGGACTTAGGCAGACAATAATTACAATCTGCAAAGAATGGAAGGTAGAGGGCATTGGAACTTTATAATAAAGTTTGGTAAGTTGTGTAAAATCATAACCCTCTGTATTTTGGTTAGCGAATCAGTCATGCTGGAGTATCTGTATACTTAGCTGTTTCATCAGGCTGCTTTCAGAGGGATTGTACTCATTTGCCCAAGTTGAAAATGGCTGATTTTGATTTCATGCAAGAAAAAACCTTTTCATTTTGAGGACAGTTGGGACAAAGTGTGTGGAAGACTGTAGAGTCCTGGATTGTGTGGATTCTTTAGGGAGTTTCAAAACCTGATGGCAAAAAGGCCTGAACAACCTGGTCTGAGCTCATAGTTGATCCTGCTTTCAGCGGGAGGTTGATGAGGTTGTTTCCAGCCTGAATAAGATTGTGATCCTTATGTTTTGCCTATGCTTGTGGTGAAGAAGAGTCTTCACAATGGATACTTTTCATGGAAAAAGTTACTGTCAAGGAAGGAACTCTAAAATCTTGACAAGTAAAATTGGATCATCTGACTGTATGTAGAGGGCTTTTTCTTGAAACTTGTTCTGCACATGGAATAAACATGTCACTGGATCTGTTGAAATGTAGTATAAAATATAATACCTGAAACTACCTCAGCACTGAGCTGGAGGACTCATGTTCTGGTACAAACTCAGAAATGGAAAGCATTTGTACTGAAAGAGTACTACAGCTAAGAAAATTATCTTTGGTTAGTGAGATATAAAGATACAGAGGACTCTGCTAGGTAAGCTAAATTTCCCTTTTAGTTGCTTACTTCCATTTGAGCATAACCAGAACCCATGCTCTGTGCAGGAAACTGGCTTGGGGCAGGGTGGGGGGTGGGGAAGCGGAGAAGAGAAAGAAATAAAAAAGAAAAAAATTGGTCTGAGAAAGCATCTTTGGATAAATTTTATATTTATGAAAAATTGACTTTATGTTTTTGTTTGCTTGTGGGGGTGGAATGTAATCGCAGACATTTCAACAATACGTTGCCATTTAGATTCTGGGTACTAGACCAGCTGTTCAGTCCTACTTCTGCACATCAAATTGGGTGTTAGAAGGGGGCAGTCAATGTCATAAACCACTCTGGGCTCTTGTGTGGAAGAAACGACAATGGAAAATATTTTTCCTTTTACCCCCTACTCCTCTCCCCTTCATGCTGACTGCTGAGAGGTTTTTAAAAGCCTATCACCATCATGAGCACATGGTTGGGTTTTACCCTTTATCAGGCACAGAGGAGGCAGGCCAGCCTTTTGAAATTTCTCAGCAGTCAGCAAGAATAAAATGGGCATCCTAGTGGTAGGAGTAATTTTCAGCTTCCTGACAACAATTGGCAGAATGCTGGGAAAAGCTATTAAAAATGAGGTTCGATCACCAAAGTCTATTTTGGCCTATATTTAATGAGATGTGTCAGCTAGAATTTACAATAAGTGGCTAATTGTTAATAATAGACCTGTCTAAGACACTCTGTGACTTCAGCAGATCCGCACAATGCAACCCCATATGCTTGCTAAGTTTTCCTTAAATTAAAAACGAAGATGTGACCTTAATGTAGCGGTGGCTTTTCACTTCCCTTCCTAATTGTGTTCAGGAGCAAGGCAACAGGTCTGTGGAGAAGGGTGTTTGTGTTTAAGTCATTGTGCAGTTTAGTTGCTAAAGGGTTGGGTTTTGGGTTTTTTTTTTTATATGTCTGGGCAAGTTACCGTAACTCTTTGTGCTTCAGTTTTATATCTGCAGAAGGCAATGACACTTCTTCACCTCCTGAAAAGTGGAAAGTTATTCCCTTTTTTTGGGAGAACAGGTTTGAAAGATAGATTGTGTTTTATGATGCAGTCATGCCAGCCGAACTGCCATGCAGCCATGCAGCTGAAGCAGAGAGGCAGTGGTGAATAGGAGCCAGTGATCCCAGTGGAGACAGAGAACATCCTTCGAATCAGAAGGGACTTGACAGAGTTTTCTGCAATTAATCATTGAGTTAACTGCAGCCATACCTAGAGAAAAGGATCCAGTGGCAGAGTTTTATTTACCTTTCTAGTTGCTTTGATATTTTGATATTTAAAATATTAAATCAATTAAATTGTAGTTCACTTTAGAGTAAACTCTTCTTTCATTTTTTCTTCTAAGCTTCAAATGCATCATAGGATTCTTTGTATGCTTGCTGAATGAGGTCCATGTGAAGGCTCTAGCTGATGTAATGCCTTCCCATCATAAATATCTTCTTGGGAATCTAATGAACTTAATGCCTTTCCATACTAAATATCTTTTGGGAATCTAATGACCCTCTTAACTCCGAGAGTAGCCAAATGAAACAGTTCTAGCAAAGATAATGGTAGTCCTAAAGAGTTATATTTTTGTAACCTAGCAACTTTTAATGCAGATAGGCAGATGTTCTGCAGGGATATCTGTAGTTTTAGACCCTAATGACTAGATTTATTTTTCAGAAGATCTTTTGTTGTAATAGACTAGGTTGTTTGCCAGCTTAGCAGTCAGTACAGTACAGCATCACATCACATGGTGGTGAGCTAAGCAAATGCATCTGAAAGTCATTTGAATAATGTTGCCAGAACAAAGGTTATGTTGTCAATATTTTAGTAAATTGTCATTTCCGTGATTAAATATTTAAAGTTTTGTTTCCCAGCTACTAGGGTTGTACCATGCCCCTGCATTGGTGACTCAGCTCCTATTGTTTTTTAACTAATTGGAAAAATATTATAATGATGCATATGGAGGACATACACATGGGGTCATTATGGCATAGGGATGAGTCATGAATCATTAGTGCTAGGTGATGATGGTCTTCTGAGGTTTCCTTGTCAATTTTTGCCATGAAGGAGGCAATAACATATAGTATTTATATAGAGAAATTATTAAATAGAGAGTTTAGATGAGCTTTATTTTAATTAGGACCCCTTTGATGTGGAGGATAATGTAAACATCATCAGCTTAAAGGAAAAGATAGGAATTCTCCTTGATAGTCATTTGAAAATGTGTAATCCTTGTATTGCTATCCACTCATGTGAAATCGAGGCACACTTTTATTCTAAACTGCTGTGAAGTTGTGGAGGACATCTGGCTAATTTCCAAGTCAAGCATGATTACAATGCTGTGCCTTCAACAAATTTCACAGAACTAATTTAGCCTTCAAAGGCATGAGAGGTTAAATCTAGGTCAACTGACATCCTTCTTGCACAACAGCATGTCTTCAGTTAATTATGTTGCATCTAAATGTGTGTTCTGTGTTGTCATACTGACTAAACTAAGCCTAAAAATACTATAAAAGAAAAAAAATGTAATTGGTGAAGATGAATGCACAGACTGCCAGCATGGCTTATTTAATAGCTTGTTCAAATGTAGTAGTGAGGAGTTTCAGCTCAGACTGCTGTCCGATGTGGCAGCAGATCTGCCCTACAAGCAAAATCTTACCTCGTGTTAATAAAGATAATAATGTTTCTCAGGCTAAGCTCTACTGAGACATGTATGAACCTACTAGAATGTATCACTTCAGCTTGAGTTAGACTTCTAACAATAAGAACTGTTTGCAGAATTACTTATTCATTATTTTACAACATCAAATAGATTATAGGGGGAATCATAGAGCCTTTGGTTAGTAATTAATCCAGTACATACAGAGTTCTAAACTATCACAATGCCACATGATTGAGCCCTAAAGAAGCATAATGTAATAAATTACAGCTATGTGATATAAGGAAGGATGCAGAGAAATAACAGTATAGGTAACACTATACAATTGTATACATACTACATATAAAAAATTGTATGCTAGACAAATCTTGGGACACTATTGGTTTCCTCTTTGCATGAATCCTGTTCATGTTCATACTGGTCTGAAGGTGCATAAAACCAGCAGCATCTGCTCGAAAGCATCAGATGAACAGATCTCTGTACTCCTATTTGCCCTTTAGGAAATACACTTACAGCAATCATTAACTGCTTGTTCAGGTCTGTACATGGTATCAGTTCATACCAATAATAGCAGCATGGGCCTGTAAGCCCTGCACAATTTCTGGTTGTATAATTGTGCAACCTCATTGCAGCATAACTGCATGTTGTGCCACATGACTCCAGAACTCCTGCATAGCTAATCCTATAATTCTACCTTTCTGTGTTTGCCATCCTGCCTGTAGCTGTATCCTACCTAATTCGTTGCCAGCAGTGGTCCTGCTAAGGATTGTCCATCTTTGCTTTTCAGCTCTGCAGCATCTTCCCAATGTCAGCCAGATGAGCACAGCTGCATCCTGGAGAAGTACCTGGAGCAAGCACTGCAAGGCATATGATTCAGCAGCTGCTGTTTTCTCACCTGCAGACACACTGGACTATGTTGAATTGATAACAGGAGAAGAATATGATCCAGGGGTCTGGTAATTTTCTTGCTATATTTTTCTGCTGTGGAGAGATACACATTTCTTGTCAGAGCTTCAGATACGCCACATAAAAGCCCCAAAAAGAGAGTCACCTGCCTGCCTCAAACCCGTTTACAAACAAAGCAAATTTTTAGATAAAATAAAATACCAAAGCTGAAATGTCCTGGAATGTAACTGGGGTGGTGCCCCTTTTAAAAAGTGGGATGTCAGGCAATTCTGCACAGGCTGATGCTGTTCCTCTGGATATTCTGGGAATTAAATTGAAAAGACCTGCTTAGGAGTGGGGCCAGGGTTTCCCTCAAAACAGAAGACTTTGAGCAGCTGGAGCATCAGTTCAGTAAGTATTGCTTAATATTTCTATTGTTTGTGGGACATTACTGTAAATGGCTTTTCTGGTAAATGACTCCCATGCATGGAGAAATTCTGCCTTCTCAGGGAAAAATTAGCTTGTGTTTTAGAGCAGAAGCCATATGACAGGCTTGTTCAGAGGTTTCTTCTAGCTATACCCCTGCCATGTGCTTGTCAAGATGGTTACTACTAGCTCTGGGGACTTATGGCAAAGAGCAACCTAATTGTAAGTACTGTATCATTGTTTCTAATTATGTAGCATGGCCAGGTGTCCTTTGGTGGCTGATACTTTCTAAAGTTGTATTTCTTCTCATCTATGTAAAGTACGTATGGATCAAAACAGAACAGTCTGAAAAAATATTAATTTGACTTAATTTTACAGATTCTTCATTATTATTAATTAACCTATTCTTTTTTTTAACTGTAAAGGCCTTTAAAACAAAATCCAGGGAGAAAAAAAACCTCCCAGATCTTCATGAATTGAGATACTGATGCCAGAGTAAAGGTTCTCCTGCTCTCTGTGGCCTAGTGAGTGTGCAGACGGACCAAGGATGGCAAACCTGAGTGACAGAAGAGAGAACTTGTGGCCTTGTAACACAGGCAATGGCAGTGGAGGCAAAGAAGTTCTAATGCTTCAAAAATGGGAGCTGAGGAAAGCTAAAGGCAAACATAAAAAAATAATGAAAGTAAATGTACTTAAAAAGGCTGTAGGCAATTTGTTTTTCAAACTTTGAGAGATGTCTTTTGTGTGTGCAAAAGCTTTCCAGAGCTAATTTTAATGCCCAGGAGGAAGTGACTATTTCAAGGTAAGCTAGTGTCAGGCTGTTGTCTCCAAAACATCAAGTTTTGGGAGAATGCAAGTTATGAATGTAGGTGCAGCCGGTGCAAGTGAAGGGAACTCTGTTGCCTCCTCTGTGCCCCATTTTGCTGTTTATCATATTACCCATTGAGGCAATTATGACATCCTGATAGAAATAAATGCCTGTTTTAGCAAGTGCTAAATCTGCAGATAACAGCTTTTTCAAGTTATGCCCAGGCAATTTGAATAACTGAGCAGTTTCCTAGCCACGCAACTTCAATATGAGTAATTCCAGAATGAGTTTCATACTAAAACACTTCACTGTGGTAGATATATATTATTTTAAAGATAATTGACAAAGGAGGCATTCTCTTAATGAATAAGATAGATGATTTTGTATTCCTTTAGGTTTGAGGATTTGTCTGATTTAAAGTATACATTAATACTTTACTGGCCTTTAAAATCCTGGAGCATCTCCTGTGCAGAGCAAGGCACAACTACTTATATACTGTAATTTCTTCTTTCCTTTTAGAAAAATGATTTCTGCTTCTAGAAGGAATGTATAGGGAGTGTTATGGCGCAATTATCCTAATTTGTGTAATCTTTTTCCTTTGTGTTGTTAAGGTGTGTCAGTTATATGTTAGGGTAGGCAGTTACAGGATTGACAAAACTAGACATAAAAATCAGGAAGTGTCAGAGACTACTGCATAATTGCCCCTACTCTCACAGTTAATGAACAATATCAAACTGCGTTAATTTGTCTTGGCAAGCGGTATGTAGAAATACATATTGAAATAGAAATATTTTCTGGGTCTTCTTCTGTATAATTTAATTATTTACAAGCAAGTAGATAAAAAAAAATAAATTCCATAGATACAATTCATTGCCAGCCACAGATTACCATTGTGCATTAACACATATTGAGCTGTTTATTATTTAGCAAAAGTATAAAAGAATAAAATGATCTATTAAAAGTATTTGTTCACACCTCAGTTTAAATATTTGTTTAATGAAACAGTCTAATGCTTTTCTTTAAAATCTCATAGTCTAATCAAAGTAAGGGCTACTTCCTCCTCCTGAGGTGCTTTTAGATCTCATTAGCACTGATCTAACTATATGTTGACATTGAGAGCTGAATGAACCCATCTCCCTGACAAGAACAAATAGTATACAGAATGCCAGTGCCTCCACTGACCTTTGCTTCTCCCCAGAAATGTTGTCTGTATTTGAATTTTGTTTGGAGAGTGTGTCAACAGAAAGACTTGCAGGTGAAAAGGGACCTAATGCACAGCATAATTACTTCAGTATCATAGAAGATACGTGAAGACATTCAGTCTCTATTTCTGTTATACTTACTCTGTATCATAGAAATGATGACATGTGTATTCTTGGCTGATCTTTTTACTAAAAATACAGATTAATTTATATTGTGCTTCAGTCCAAAAATAGCCCTGCAAAAAAAGTTCTGATAACAGACATTTTTGACACTTTCAAAACCAAGCTTTTGTTTTGTTCATGAGTTGTGTTTTCTCAAATTGTATTTTAACATGTTAAAACTTGTTGAAGTTTAACATGTTAAAGTTTTAACTTTAACTTAACAACTTGTTAAGTTTTATATTTAAATTTATTAAAATAACATAAATGTTTATATTTGTGGTGAAGTTAGTTCTTAAGTTTGTGTAACACATTGGTTCACTGAAAATCTCCATTTGGATAAACATGTAATTTTTAATATTAAAAACCGTCCCTCAAATTTTAGAAGTCATAAACAGTCTAATAGGGGTAGATTGTTGTACCATCCTGGTTTTGTACCTATCGAGACATTCCTGCAATACTATAGATCAGCTGCATTAGAAAGTGGTATTTTTTGTACCTGCTGGCATTTTTTCTGCCAGAAACATTGGTTTGTGCCAGTGATTAAATTAGTGAGAAAGAGAAAATCTTGGGTAGTTTAGAACAAGGACCTGCCTTGCCATTGTAGCAAGGGCTGTGTTAACAAGCTACAGATGTTGGGTTAATGAGTGTGTTTATTAAGCAGATGGGTGGAGGGAGCGGTTTTGCCTCTGCATAGGAAGCAGAGAGAGTCCTGGGAAAGACAGATAGCAACAGGGCTGTGCCTGATTGCATTGCTGGTATGTGGTACTGCTTGGGATGGAGTAATTTACCAGCATGTAAGCTTTTTTTGGATGTTTTATTAAAATCTTATCTGTGTTTGGGTTTTTCATGTTGTAATGAGTATAGTTTGGGGATCTATTTAGGAAACTATGATAAAATAATTTGTAAACTCTGAAATGGTTCTCAGTGGAAAGACCAAGGACTTAATTGAGCCTAGAGACTGAACGAGCCTTAAAATTGAAACAATGCTTCTAATCTTAATTGAGCTCTAGGGAGCTCTGGTAGAGCAGATTTTAAGAGGAAATCTTGCTGAAGAGTGTAGGGATGGCAAATTATTGGTTGCAACTGAAAGAGATGTTTAAAAAGTTCTAGGTATTGCACTTTGTAAAAGCTTTCCTGAAAATCTCCTGAAGGCTCTCAGCCCAGTGATGAGTCTGAGGATGCGACTGGCTACCTGAAGCCAAAATGTAGGACTTCAGATGTGTAAGAAAGCATCCCTTTTCCTATGCCAATAGCCTCCATCGTAAATTGGTGTGTATGACCGTTTCAGGTATCTGCCCATATAACTAAGAAATGACTGTGTGTTTTGAAATCTGAGCAGAATTTCTCTTTCATGTTGGATGGTGAAAGCTTTTTATTTTTCTGTCTTTATGTCAGCATTCAGAAATATGTTTGCACAAATCGAAGAAATCATCTAATGAAGGTGATCTCCTGTTCAAATACAAGCAGCTATCGCTCTAAACTATTTTTCCTTGGTAGGCTTGATAAACTTCATTAGAAGGGAGAAAAAGGGCACTGTGGCAGTTAGTACACATTGTAGGAGTCTGTAACAGTTATAACTGTTAAGAGAGATGCTTGAACACAAATGGCAAAAAAAAACCCCAATGTATGGAAAGGTATTTACTGAAGTGTCAGCCTTCTTGAGGCACTGCAAGCATCTCAGTCCAGGATCGGGATAAGGTGGGAGGAAGCTGGCTATCTCTAAGCTGTGGACATTTGAAACTGAGTATGTGCCCTGAGAAAGGTGTAAGCTTCTGGGTTTTGTTTTGTTTTGTTTCGTTACATAAGGGGGTGTGTGTCATGTCCCTGTGTCCAGTCCCCCGCTTCTTCCCTTCTAATGAGACAAAAGAATGAACAATGCAGAGGCAGAATAAATGACTGAAGGAAGACATAACCACATCTTTCAGTAGTAGCATTGTTATATAGTTAGGAGAAAATGCAAAATCTCTAATCATGGTACTTATTTAAACTGAAGGAAGAAATAAATTTTACCTGAAGAAACAGAGAATTTTAACCGAAGCATTTATATTTTTCAAGCTCTTTAGATTGATGTGACTTTGTAATTTATTTGGCTACCATGAATGACATGAAATATTTAGAATGTATTTCCTGATAAATGTCTTTCCAGTCAGGAGAAGGGCTTTCATCCATCCAAAGAAGGGATGTGATTTTTAGAAGTAAACCAAAAAAGTAACATATGTCAGACAATGTTTGGTTTGATTTGTACATTGCGGTCCCAAATAAAAGACAGAAGAGAGCTTTCCTTTTAATACTGCTTCCTTGTCTCTTTATAGAGCAGTTGGATTTGTAGGAAAACAATGTTTGTATCAACAGCATACATGAAATACAGAACCGCTCTAAGGTTTTTTCATGCTTTGCGTAAGGTAACGCAGGTTGGGTTCCTCGACTGTGGGTTTAACTACACTATTGCTATGGCCAAATCACAGTTTGTCACCTCTGCTGGTTTCTTATTTCAGAATTACATTCTTATGATGTTCTTCAGACAACATTCTTATAAATTTTATTCTGCTGTGAGACACCAATATTTTTGCATGATTCTTAACTATTAGGTTTGTGAGATTCACCTAATTAAAAAATGGTAGATCAGTATATGGCTCTGATAGCCTGAAAATGGCTGAGCCTCCCATGGAGACTGATCTAGCATAAGAACAAGTCTTTTAATGAAAAATAATTTCCTGTTTACTTCAAGACTATAGGAGAGCCTCTCTCAGATTCTGTAAAACCAGTACTTCATATTCTGCTGTGGAAGAAGCTATATGAATGAATGTTTAGAAAGAAGCACAGAGATTAAAAGACTCAGTATACCATCTCTGTAAACTATAATTTAGAGAGCTGCAAGCTGTGTTCTGTAATCAGTGAAATTATAGGCACACAATTACTGTTTTCTTTTATTAAAGCTTATATTTCAACATAGTGTTGAAAATCCATCTCGTGCTCCAAATAATATCAACAATTTATTCAACCCATTGTCAGTCATCAGGACAGTGCTCAAATTCAGTGCTGTCAAGGTCTTATAGCAGATTTGTCTGGAAAGACAGGAGGACAAGGGCCTTGCAGTGTAGGGAGCGGTGTGTGTGTGTGTCTGTGCTCTTATGGCATAGCAAGTCAGAAGTCACTACTTGTGAGGGAATTTATCGAGGTCAGAGAGATTTTGTAATCACTGCCATGTGCAATCCTTTACTAATGGTCAAGAGAGAACTTCTGAGGCACTTCTGGAAACGGGTTACAAGATGTCCTGAGTTGAGCAAACAACAAACAAGGCACTTACTGTTAATGAAAGCTCCTAAATACTTGATAGCTTGTATCCTCCAGAAAGACAGCCAGGCCTGTGGAAGATTTGGGCTGCTCCAGGATGACTGTAAGGCCCGGTGTTTCCTAAGAATGTTGCAAACCAGAAAGCTGGACTAACGTTGCTTTTACCAAATGCTTGGATTTTGTTAGCTGCAGTCTTTTTAAAATGCTTCTGAAATCCTGATCCACAGGACTCGGGTGCTTTCAGTTTCTACCACAGACATTAGTCACTGGATTGTTACTTTAAATTTCCAAAGGGGCAACTTGCATTCATATGCAAACTAAATTAGGGGTTGAGGCATGAGAACATACCGCTTTGCATTGGACTTTCAGGTCTGAGAAATCCTAATGTGCAGAATAATATCTGGGAAGTGCTCCTAACTGCACCCGCTGGGAGAATGGTTAATCAGAGATTCAATCAGCAATAAGTTCCTCTGCCATCACCCGTTGCTTAAGAAGACTCGTTTTAACACGATGGTGGCAGAGTTCCAAGTGTAGTTAAAATATAAGATAAAACCACGCATGTGTGTGTGTATATATATATATATATATATATAAAAGCTACAGATTTAAGGAGTCCTAAAAAGATTTCAGTAAGTTTATTAGTTTTATTGTTCTGCCCTCCCAACTCCAGATAACCATTTTTGCTTTACAAAAATGTGCTTCTGTTATGATGTAAATGAATGTAGACTTTTGCAGTGTTTGATAGTATTTATCAGTTGGTGTACAGTGGGGAGCTTCTAGCATTTGAATGGCAGCAGTAACAATACTCAGTGTTGCATCAAGCTCCTTGCCGAGGCACTGTCATGACATAAATGCAGAGTGTGAGATAAAGGGAAGAAGGAAATGCAGATGTAAGTTAAATATATAGATAGCTTTGCTGCACTGTCAAGTTTTGCATTGCTGAGTAGGTATGGCTTCCTTTTGCATAACATTCACTTGAAAAGTATGAGCTTAGGCAGCTTTTGAAATTTTGGATGTATTGATCCAAGCGCTAGGGTCTCTTAACTTATTCCTGGTTCTGTAAGGATATCTTAATTTATTTGGAAAGTTTATGCTTAGATGTTGTGTTGTCTTATTCCATCTAACATTGTCTGTTATTCTTGTTTGTACTTAAAATTTAATTTTGCTTGCAGTTTGTGGGACGGTGATGATTTTTCTAAATTGTATGGGGGATGATCTAAATAAGGCTCCCAGAACCAATTGGTTTAGGCTTTTTACTTTAGTTTGGCAACAACCTGATCCCAACTGTCTTGCATAGTAGAATGAAACAGGTGTGATTGAAACATGGTTGATATATCATTTCATGACAATGCATTTCTCAAGCTCTGATTTTTGTGCTTTGAAATAAGTTTCCATTGTTTCTCAGTTTCTTTTATAAATATTAACTTCTGATTTTTTTCATGAAAGTACAGTCTGGACATGTTAAATTGTATTTTTGATTAATGTCAGAAGCATTTTAAAAGATCAATGTGTAACTCATGGTAGTTGCTTTGCGGTCAAGGCAAACATCTGTGCTTTGATTGTGTGCCTGCGGAATCGTGTTTGTTTGATCTTAAATCTTGAGGACATTCCCCAGAACAAGCACAAGTGTTGAATGGTAATGAGATTGTGGCCTTAAGTTAATGTCCTTCTCAAGCTCTGTCCTTAAAATTATTCTGAGGTCTTTTTGTTTTGCTCCTTTGCTCAGTTAATTGCTTCTCTATAGCTTTTCCTTTGTTCCTGAGTTTTTCTATTGCTTTAGCTTATTTTCTGTTTTTCTTGTTCCTATGTACAAGTACCATCTTTCTTACCTGGCTTCAGCAGGTCTGCAGCATCTGAGGAGCACGTGTGTTCCTGTTCACTGCATGTAAAATTATGTGCACAAGTTGGCATAATCAAATGGTCAAATAATGGAATTTCTTGTGCATTGCATATGTAACAATTCAGAAGAATGCATATATAATGTGATCTTTGGCTGCCTGCTTTTGTCAGATTGGAGGTAATTCAAGCTTGTTCCATTGGGACCATTTTTAGGTAGAGGCACAAATAGAATGACTTGCCACAAGCAGCATTAGAAAATCTGCTTAGTTCTGGTGGCAGTCAAAGGTTATTGTAATGCAACTTTTCCTATTCAGTTAAACCAATTTGAGGCACGGAGAAAATGCTATGGCATTGGAGATTTAATAAAGAGATACCTTAGTTAAATTATATAATTTCTCCATGAGTAAAAAGTTGCTTTGCGGCAAAAATGGTGAAGCAATTAGTGATTTATAGGTGGAACTAGGCAGGTTCAGGTTGGCTAAATATGAAATATGAAAGGGTAAGGGGGCTTTTTGCCATTGGAACAGGCAATTGAAGCTCTGGGGTAAAGTGAATTCTCCACTGATACTTCCAAAGCAAGACTAAAAATCTTGCTTTAATCACGTAAAGTTATTCAGCTCAGTGCAGAGATAACTGGGTGAGAGTCAGTGGTCTTTTATGTATACAGGGTCAGTTTGTGTAATCTAATTGTTTCTTCTGACATTAAATTCTGTGATTGAGTTGTACAAATGTATTGATTCAAGTTCCTCTGTATTAAAATAAGGTAACTTTTCATTCTGTGTTTGGTTCAAACTTGAAATGGCTTTGTGTTTTGTTTGGGGTTTGGTTTTTTCTTTTTTCCATTTCCCCAATATAGGGGCAGCATTGCTCTCAGACTCATATATCTGTAAGATGTGAATTAAACACAGAAGTAGCCTGAGGTCAGAAATTCTGATATTTCTCTTGGCACCTGGTGATCCATGTAGGGGCATCTGAGACATTAACAGACTTAACAGGCTTGACTCGCATGAAATGTAACTTCTGGCACTAAAGGCTTTATTAGCCAGTGGATCATATAGCTATAAACCTTTGGTTCAGTACTGACTAACCCATCTATGGGATAGTGTTTTTTAACCCCAATACACTCCCTGCATTACCAGAAGGCCTGAAATTTAATAAGTATACTTACAAATATGGAAGAAGCCTTGATAAATTAAAATTGTGAAGCTTGTAAGCATTGCCGATTCTGCTTCATTCCTTCTATGGAGCAATTGGGAAAGTTCAAATGGAATTATACCTCTCCTGCCAAACACAGAACGCTGTTTGTCACTGAAAAGGGAAACAGAGGGACAAAATATGTCACCACTCGGGTCAAAACTGCTGTGAGTTATTTTTAAGTTTCTCCTCCTGTGTTAGGCTGCTTTAAGGCAAGAAAAGGCAGGGTACGAAATAACATTTGAATTGCTACATTTGAATAGTATTTTCTTGTCCATTAGCACTGCTAACTTGTTACTTAACTAGATAAGGAAACATTGGTGTTATACTATTATTATGGCTGTTCTGCTATAGTTATGCTAATATAGCTTGTGTGAACATACTCTTTGGAATTATGAAGATGAATTCTGAACCCTTCTGAAAGGGAAACTCTGTCAGTGTTAGTAATTTGTTATGTATGTATGATTATGCCCATTTCATTATGAAAGTAAGTTTTGCTGAGTGAGAAATTTACTATATTTTTAGGTTTGCTGGCATTCTCATCATTTCAGCACAGATAAAACATGAGGAACTATTCTAATTTGTCTAGGTTTTCCAGGCATTTATTCACTTACCATGATTTGTTAGAGCTAATGGAAGGAGACAGGACAGCACCAGTGCAACAGTCTAATGCATCCTAGGTAGTTTAATTTTGATGTGCATTACTGCATCATTAAATATTAGGATCAGACATCCCAGCCTGGGAATTCCTGTAGGAAACTGATCTGTGAGATTAATTCTTCTACAGCATGTAGATGGGGGGTGCTGAGCACAGGAGGGGAGGTGTTAGGAGGTTAATAGTGCTCTAAAAAATGCTCACCACATTGGTTCTGCAGAGCAGCGTTGATTTTCTGCTCTGCTTTGATCTGAGGATCTTGGACTAAAAGGTGAGATATCTGTATGCAGAAGTAAACTGAGTTTGGGTTATGTTCAAGGTAACTGCAATGGAGACACTGTAAACTGCTTTTTATAATTCCTAATAGAAAAAGATAATTAAATATGCACTCTGATTAGGAGAATGTGCTTCTGTGTTAACCCACTGCACGGTTTCCCCAAAGGGTTATGTTTGGCTTGGAAGAAGGTAGTATAATCTGCTGACAAGTAGCCATTACAGTAATGTGGGGTTTTTATATGGACATCAGACCAGTAGAGAATTTGGCCTAAGAATTAGTGCCATGCAAGCTACTATTGAATACCTGTTGGCATTTATTTCTGATTAATATCAGGTATGGGTTTGACCTAGTAATATAGAGTGAAAATGCTTCCTACATCCTTTTCAAATTCTTGAACAATCAAGTGGCCCCTAGTAAAATTCTTTAGCTAATTTAGGGGCTTTTTTTTTATTTTTTTCCTACTAACTTTCTCACTTTGAGTGGAATAGACACTCTGACAAAATAATTGGTAGTAATTGTTGTACTGGTGTCAGTTTTAATAAACCATTCAAGTAGAAAATATTTTACAGATCCAGACGTTTCCTATGTGTCACAAGATAAAAATTTCACATCCTTCATCACCTGGATCCTAACACTAGTACTTGTATTTTTCTTTCATGCTATATTTTTTCTTGTTAATAATAGAACTGTCATTTCTAATAAAATATGAAACAACCATCCAGGGAAATAACACCAGTGATAGATAGAGCAGGCTGAAACACTAGACTGAGTGAACACAAATGCTCAATAGCTTGGAATATAATTCTGTCATTAAATGAAACCTGTAGAGGGACTAGGAGTGAATGCACTGTGGTGAAAATGCTTTGCACTTAGGAGATGTTCAGCTTTTGTTGGGACTCTTCGGGCCACTGGAGTCCGATCAGACTTCTGAGATTTGAGGGAAGTCCTGTAGTGAAGGAAATGCTGTCAAAAATCAGGCAGTGTCAGACTGGCCAGAGGGAGAGCCCACTGAAACATGCATCAAAGAAGGGTTCTTTTGTCAGCCTGCACCAAAAGATTCTCTTTATTTGTCACCCACCTTTTTGAAGAAAAGGATGTCAAGTCCAATCAGAAATTTTGCACATAACTGGATCATAGCTGTGCAGCTCTTCTTTTTTTCCTTTGATATTAGTTACTAGGATCCAAGGCAGGAGGAACAGTACAGTAGAGATGTCCCAGTCTCCCTATTCTGCTCAAAATAGATGTGACCTATGTAGGAAAGATTTCTTTTGCACATGGATATGGGGAGTGTAATTTCTCTCTCTTTGAACACTCCCTAGTAAGGTTTATGCAGGAATTCAAGATTTACTGTTAGATTTTCTCCTCTCAGTGTTTGCTTCCTCCTTTGTGAAAATGGAAATGAATGTGTTTCTTTCCTGTCTTTATGAAACCCCATGATATTTCTGGATGGACGGTGCATTAGGAGAGTTTAGTATGGCTGTTATTGTAAACAATATTGTTTCTTTATCCCCAAACACTGAATGCAAGCATTTTTGGGGGTGGGGGGTGGGGATTCCGGGTGGATAAGAAAAGTAAAGATGCCTATTTAAATGATAATTATGCTCTTCTCGTCCTCCAAATAACAGCTAAAATGTCTGTGTTTTTCTCACTGAGCAGTCTGGCTGGCTAATGGACGATGCCTATTTGCAGTTAAAACTATTGCAATGTTGACAATTAAGCATATACGTGGAACAGGGTAATCAGTATGAATGCAGTTTTATCACCAATGTTAATTATCTAATATTTTCCAGCTTACAATAATGTGAAAATTCCTTAGGCATAAATGAAAATGAACCCATCAATTACAATTTTTCTCAAGATAATGGTTGACAGAATGTTTGCCGCACAGCAAAAGATGGAAGCAAGTGAAAAATTAACAAAATTAACAACTTCGTTGTTCAGGCTCTATAGTATATAGATGTAGTCGTATATTACGTGATGTGCATCCTCATTTCCTTAAGGGGGAAATTTCCAAGTTGGAGACTGGAATTACTCATAGAAATCCCTCTTCTTCATGATGTCTGTATGCGCAGCAACTCTTAAAGCAGCTGAACAAGTCCTGGTCTTGAATGTAGGCTGTGAAGGAGAGTAGAATTGATCTAAAAGGTATTGTTTGCTATAATATTTTTTAGAGATTCACTACATCAGCTCCTAGGGGAGTATGTGCTGCTTTATGTTATATACTTTCTGGCTTGCCTCCTTTATATTCCTGAGCAACTTGCCCTTTTCATTTTATTTCTCGTCAGCTGAGAACTAATCTCAGTTACAATCATTCCAGTCAGACATTGTCAAATGACCTTTAAATGCTGAGGAGAGCCACTGAAGATTACTTCTTAACCTCAATCCTCCAAACATGAATAAGCATCCTAAGGTAACAGGGAGTGAGACAAACCATGAATAAGCAATATTTTTCAGGAAAAATAATTTTGGGTTGTCTTACAAGCCCTGCAATCAATTTTTGTTTTGAAGCTTACCTTCAAATGAAAACTGGAAAGCACTGAAGTACTCTCTTTAACAAGAAAAACAAAAATAGTTGGGAGTAGCAATGAATTTTTAAAAGCGTTCCAGAGACAGGGGACCCACAGCTATGGGTTTCCTGAGCTCCAAAGGAATGTGTAGGTCTGTATACACTTATACTGTGTTGTATGATATGAAGGTTTGGATTTTAATTTTCCATTCATAGCTAATCTTCCTTAAGTAGCTAGGTTTCTTCAGCAAGTTGCAGGAAATGGACTTGCTCTCAGCAAAAGCCTCAGGTAGTGACCTCTTTCTGTGGCTGAAACTGATTTTAGGGACCTTACCACAGGAGTAGGTCTTGCATACAGTGTGTGGTACAAGCTGAAATATCTGAAGTATCAAAAATATATTTCTTGAGTTTCAGAAGAGGGGTCTAAGATTACACAAAGCTTGTGGCAGAACAAGAGTTATGCTTCTTTCTGTCTTCTGGGTTAGCTGACATCAGGCTTAGCTCTGTTAATGAGCTGTAGAATTTCCAAGGCTTTTTTTTTTCTGTATTTATAAAACAAAGAGATAGTTATAAAATCTGATACCTTTAACAAAACAACCTAAAGCCCCTGCTAGCTATTGACCATCAATGCCACCTGTTGATGCAGGTCATTGTACCACTCTTTTTCCATGTCACCAAACTAAGGAATTTCCTGTGTTTACTTTAATACAGTGATTCTGAGTATGATCTTAGCTGGTAGAGCTGTGTTTCAATATGTAAAACATATTGAGAAACATAGTGAGAAACATAGTGTTTCAATATGTACTTTTGAAAGTAAACTCTCAATGAGTTCAGATACAGATGGACAGAAGCCACACACTTGTTCAAAGATATCTTAGGATTTTTTCCCACTCTCACAGAAAACACATTAGTAAATCATATTCTATAATTTCCTTTGGTTTTCCAGCTCATGAAACTTTCTGGACTGTTCTCTGTCTTGCAGATGAAGGGGCTCGGGTTTATTGAAGTGTTTCTTCGTTTTAAACAGTACAAGGTGAATAGAATCATAGAATCTTCTGAGCTGGAAGAGACCTGTAAGGATCATAGAGTCCAGCTCCTGGCTCCACGGGGCCCACCGAGTCAGAACATAGTGATACCATGTTGTTCACCAACTGATTTCAGTCCAACACAGTCTGTACTGAACTTAAAAAATGTGTATCTATGTCTCCTCTGGGCAAGGTTTAATTAACTAATCAACTTATTCTTCATTTACTTAACTGGAAGTCTATGTAAGCTTTAGAAGGCTAGGGTTTCAAAGTGGTCTATGTTAGTTCAGTTTATAAGTGAAGTAACTTCTTGCCCATTTCCTGAAAGTGTAATATAGCACGATTCTGTACATTTTCAGCATAGTAGCAAAATAAAAATAGAGGTGAGTTTGAAGTCATTATGCTTTAATTATTACATTTGTCTCTGTAAATTGTGGAAGGTGAGCCCCTGCAAAGTAGAAGGAGGGCAAGAGCTTTATGCATCCTACCATGAAACCTGTTCCTGGAAGATAATGTATTATCCTCACTAGAAGAATACCAGCATGTGCTAAAGCTCACCAAGGAAACCTCATTTCCCTGCCATGGAAATGGATGCTAATGCTTAATGCAGTTTGAACATCCCAATTTTAATGGAGATACTGTGTTACAGAGCTGCATAGCTTAGGCAGAGCTCTGGTGCTAGGGTTGCCCAACACATAGAAATGGAGACACATTATTTGCAGTGTGTCTCACTGTAAAGTTAATTGTTTTAATTCCTTTAATCAAAGCTTTAATCAAGTTGTTATGTGGCCAAACTGTGGCTGTAATTGCATATATGGATTTATGTGCGACACATTAAAAATCTTGCAACAGAACCAACAAGTTTAAGATCTGTCTTCTCATGGAGGAATAGTCTTCCAGCCTTTTGCTGTTACACAATCAGATGTAGTTGCTTGTCAGTGTGTAATTGCTTAGGAAACGTTGCTCCACAGTTCTAGGGAAAGAAAGACAAAAAAGTTACAACTTGCATTAAGCAAAGAAAACCAGCAAGTCAGACAGAACTCTGACTTAAAAGTGTTACAGACTTCCAAGTGACTATGCAGATTGCCTGCATAGAGTAAAATGAAGCTTTAATTACATTGTGTGATAAGAGAAATATATTGTATTTGTATTTTGTTTACCCTATCAACAAACTGTAATTCTTATAAGGCCTGCATCTTAACAGGCAGGCATTTCTGTATGGTAGCATCATTATGCCTGCATGTTTCACGAGTATGTTCCAATTCCTCTCATATTAATACAATATGTGATAATTAGGCTTTTTAGGCACTTCTAAGTGTCAGTCATATTGTCTTCCAAGAATGAGATGCTTTGGCTCAGTATTTTTCTTTTCCCTTACCTTTTTCCTTTGGCATATTATAAGAGAAATTTAGTGTAGTATTTCTAATATTTATTCCATTTTCTGTAGGAATAATAAAAATAGGTGGTAACAAAACTCCCAAACTTATTTCTACTGTAAACCAATATTAACATTTCAGTAGAAACAGAAAACATTCTACAATAAACTCACTTTTAACTTTCATGTAAATTAATGGACATCTAATGGACATGGAACAGTGTCAACAGATAATTGAGTTGATGTTCCTGTAAATATAGGCTTATTCCCCACAGAACATTTTCTTGTTTCATGTGTCCTACCTTTACATAGCTCAAACAATGGATCACACTTCCTTCTGAGTCTAATTTACATACTTAAATATTTAGTAAACAGGTCAGTTAATAATTATTCGTAGTAGTATATGGACTGTGATAGGCAATAGGGCTTCATGTGCTAGTCACTGTGAAAAAACAAAGAAAAAGATCTTCCTTCCTATCTTTCTTTTTTTTCCCCAAGAAGAGCAATTTCTCCAAATCATCAGCTCTTTTTTCAATGGGTTCACTAATGTTCACCAAAAAATGGCTATACTGGAAAGCCTGTAGCAGACTTGGCATAGGTCTGTCTTGCTATTGTGAGTGAAGAAGCTTTGCCTTCTCTGCTGTGTCAGGTGCTGCTTGTGGATGATATTTGACTTTGCCACACCATCTTTGCATATGGTTGGGTAGCTCTGTGCAACAGTGTGCAAGCCTTTCAGGTTTCTGCCACTTTTAAAGAAATTTTGTCCTCAGCATATTGAATTGTCTTTCTGCGCTCTCCTTTCTTTTCTGAAATATTGCTAGGTAACATGCCTGTGTTAAATTACTTAATTAAAAGTTTGAAAGTTTTTCACTTAGGAGCTAAGTCAGAGATATTTTCAGCTCATTTCTTGTCATTATTGCTTTGGAAGCTGCATGACTAATATCACAAGTATTAGTGATCAAAAAGATCCCTTGGATCTGAAAGTAAAAAGAAAATCAAAACCCACCCCAAAATGACAAAAAGCCCATTAAAGGAAAAAAAAACCTCAAAAACAACATAAATCCACCAAAAAATATTCCTGAACACAATCAAATATTGATAACTGTCTCTATATTTGAACCTGGTACTTTTTAGAACCATTTCTGTTTGTGGCCCGAGCAATGATATTACATAATATGATATATATTGAGTACTAACCCAAGTTATTGAGCTTGGAGAGGTTCTGATTTCAATCAGTGTCACTTGGTTAGCTATGGGGTGTGATGGCCAATTGTAGTGGTAGGTTAATATGATTTTATGAAGAGTAATAAGCCATTAGTGCTATATTTGAGTTGCAGTATTATCAAACTACAAAGTTTAATGGAGTTGAATTCATGTTGATTTCTTTGTAGGCAGATTGATGTTTCTTCTGTACAGAGGTCTGTCTCTTAATGTGTAGAATTTTCCATTGTGTCAGGGTAAAAATAATCACTGAAAAAAAAGTAGTCTGGACTGTATTCTTTGAAAAACTGTTTCTTAATCCCTTTTTGAGTTTTCAGCTCATGTTTTAGTCACCAAAACAAATACATGGCTCAATGTTGTAGGCAATGATAACACCAGGGTAAACAGAGGAAATGCTTTTATTAATGTGATCTAAGCATTTAATTGCCTTCCTTGTAGTTTAATCTTATCTTTACACATTGAAGCTGTGTGTATTGTACATTTCTGATCCTCAAAGGACAGCTTTTCATATGGCATTGTGGAATAAGACATTATCACCAGAAACCTGACAGGCCTGTAATGTTGCTTGTCAGCCAAGGGGCTTGAAAGTTTGTTATAATTATGAAGGAGATGTACAAAAGATCATGGTTTGCAAAAGGCAATGCTGAATACCATTTTATAATTAAAGAGAAGGGGTAAAGTGAAGATATGCCAGGAATGCTGGATTCCTATGAGAAATCAAGTGTCAGAATTCAATAAGCCCCAAAGCAGAGAGTTCACTTTGCAGATGATGCATTTACTATCAGGTTAAAGTTAAAGGAGCAAAGCTTTAAATGCTGAGCAATAAAAGGACTCAAAGCTTAATCCCAAATTTTAAGAGCCATGTTTATGATAAACCAACTATCTAGAGCAGCAGTTCTTGTGTTGTTCAATTTAAACCTTTTCAGATTACAACTGTGTCTCTGTTCTTGTATATGTAAAGACATATGAACTGAATGGAAAAGGAAAGTTTGGGGTTATATGGCTTCTTGGGGTGGAGTGTGTGTTTGTTTTTCTCAGCTATTTTAGTTTCCCCCTCTTAGGATGCTTGATATAACACCGGGAACCCCTTCTCAATTCCAGGTCTAGGTTGGGTTTTTCTTGCTTACATGTAGGTAGGTAGGAATGTGACACTCTGGTATCTCTGATCTTGCTTCACCCATGTTCATTATATCTTTTTCTATCTATATTGGGAGTATACGTCCTTATATATTTTAGAAGTGCTCTGCATTAATTTTTGGTTGTAGTACCATACTAATGGCAGAATTTAAAATGTCTTTGTGAGTCTCCTATAACTACAGAATCCATTCACATTAACAGAATCTTTTGGGACTCCCTGGCACCTGTATGCTGTACTTCTGTATATGTGGCCATCTCTTTTTCTTTTTTTTTTTTTTGTAAATTTTTTCCTTTATTTTTACTTCTTTTATTCCTTCTTTTAAAATGTACTATAGGTACTGAATGTTGTAGCAAACCCAGAAGAGCAAATGAAAATATGAGTAGGCATAACTTATAGCTCTGCCATTGGGCTGTACAGCTTGCCTTGGGTTGAGCTGCTGTCCAGGCTCTAAAGGCAAGAAGCCAGGCTACAAAGTTACACCTGTGTGTAAACTCTTACACCTGTGTGTAAACTCTCTCAAAGGACTGTGCTGTTTCAACCTGCTTGGCAAATGGAAATACAGTACCTAGCATGAATATAGGTACACACATACATTCTGAAATAATATGCAGAATAGTAGTTAAATATCTCAGTAAAATTTTTCTCTCCTTCAAAGTGTGATGAAACAAAATGCAAGTATTCATTTGAAATATTGTGAGCATATTTCTTTCAAAAGACAATATTTTTCCCAGTTCTCTAAGCATCATTTTGTGGTATTAGAAGTGCTGTACTATGCAGCTAAAAAAAGAAAAATCTTATGTCTTGGCCTCTTCCTCTGTAATTTTCTTTAAAAGGCAAAATTGTATAGCACACTTGTTTTAACTAAAATCTGCTACAGGACAATATCCTAAATTTAGACCACTGACACAGTATATTTTCATCGTGTGTAACTAATTCATTTGACACAGCAATAAACTTATATTGTCTCAGTACAGGGGCACGTCAAAGAAATTTGTACAAGGCTTCTGATGTGTGACACTAAATTACAGAGAATCTTGTTTTATCCTTCTGGTTTTTGGTTTGTTTCTTTTTTTAACAAATAGTTGAGAATTGGAATCTCCTTTTCCATCTTGAATTCTCCAGGGATTATAGGTTTTAAAAGTAAATATAGTCAAGTGCACACATCCTTTGACTATTACTCTGTTTCCTTGTAGCTGTTGAAACTGGAAGAGTTCCCTCCTGTCATAAAACCAACAATCTGTCGGTGTATTTTGGATTATGCCACTGTCCATCACATTTCAAAAATCCTGGGAAATGGGATTGGTGCCTGAGGACTGGAGGAAGGCAAATGTCACTCTGGTCTTCAAAAAGGGCAAGAAGTAGGAACTGGGTAACTACAGACCGGTCAGCCTCACTTCCATCCCAGGATGGGATGCTTTTCTGAAAGCAAACTATATGAAATAAAGCAATTTTAATGCCATATAGGCTTATTCCACTTAACTTTCTCAAGATTAAGAGCCCTATATCTCCTTTCATGTGTGCATGGCACTTTTGCTTTTGGTGGAATCACTTCTGATTTACAGTAGTTGAAAACAGACTTTAGGTAGAATAATTGACTTGGTAACAACGTAAAACAATAAGCATCTGCTCTAGTCCCTTCTGTGTAGATTTATATATGATAAGGGTGAGTGCTCAGGAAAGGTGAAGGCAGTATTAATGTTATTGTGTGTATTTTTCTATATGCTTTCTGCTTGGTTTTTTAACTTGAGGGGTCTACTGGGAAATGTAAGAACTCTTATCAATTACTCTAATAATAAATTCGTCAAGACAGAGCTCTTATAATACTTCATTCTTGGTTTTGATTCAACTATTTTGACATTACTGAAACAAACCTAGAAGTGTCTCTCCACTGGGGAATACAAAGGGAAAAAGAACAGCATAATAAAGAAGTAACGAAGAAAGCTTTGTGAAGAGCCAAGTGATTCAGAAACAGACAGGTGGAATATTTCTCATTTCCTGCTGTCCCATCTCGATTTACCTCAAGAAGTGAACCGTAATTTACCATCAGCACCTTCTCTATAACCACAACAGTTATGCTCTGATCAGTGATCCTTTGCCTTTAACTGAGCTGAGAGTTTTGAAAAAAGTGTGAGGGAAAGAACAGCTGAGGGTTTCTTCAGGGACAAATCATCTTAAAAAAAACCCCAAACCCTGTGGCTTAGATGATTGCTGGATTTATCTGCATTTCATATCATTTGATGCAATGTGAAGTAATTATACTGGAAAGAAATAGGGATCATAAAAATCTTATGAGAAGATGTGTATATTTGATCACTTCAGAACAAGGGGCTGTAAAGCTTTGTGACTTTTTACATTAATAATACAATTGAATAGTATCAATAGAATGAAATAATATCAATGCAATTGTTAAATATCAGTTCTTTGTATCCTGTCTTCTACTTTACATCTCAGCTTTAGTTCAAATCCTCAATACCTTAATTTGACAGATGACACTTATATGGCAATTTGAGTAACAAAATAATCATCCGTACCTGTTCTATGTCAGTGAAGAACGCTGAAGCTTTTGCTGATGATCTGAGAGTCTGTGGGCGTTTAGTTCACATTTTATTGTGATTGAATGTTATTGTCCATGGCACATTATGACTTGGCCTCTTGGAGGTAGGAAAGTCTCTGCTCTAGTTCATCTGCATTTTCCATCTTTAGACTGGTGCATGATAACAGGCTATGATTGTACTGTCACAATGTCAGGGGCTTTTATCATGTTAGTGGCAGAGTTGCATGCAAGTAGTTTCTTTTTGTATTATTTTTCCTCTGTTTTCAGTCATGTTATATTGACTTTATTAGTTAGTTCTGACAAATAGCCCTAGACTGCTGTGAGCAAGGCTACTGTACTGCTGGCTTTTCTGGACATGTCTGTCTTGATGGGACAGCATCTAGACATCTAGCATCTAGGACAATATTTGACTATGATTTCTAAGAATCCTGCAGCATGGTCCATGCTGTGTTTCTGTGGCAGTGGGTTGGGGTAAATCTGTAAACCTTGGAGTTGTCTTTGCTTGAATACCTTCTATTGTTAAGGGGTGGTAGCTGGTCTGCTCTGAGCACATCCTACAGACTCGCCATCCGCTGTGGTACAAGTAAAGCTGTTACTGTTGTGGTGAAGAGAGCTACCCTCTGACTTATCTGGACTGCATGTGGTGGTAGCACTGTTGTGTTAGATTCATAGGTTTCAATGAACATATACTGCCTACTACAAGAGCATGAATTTGTTTCTGATATTTTGAGTTACTTTATAATTTTTTGGCTCAATGTGCTTTGAAGTGCAGTGTCTCACATATTAGATAAAGGCAGCGTCTTGCTGGATCCTGTGAAGTGTTAAATCTGTATGTGAGAAAAGACAACTCTTCTCAGGTTTGCTGTTAGATTAAAGTATCTAGTATAGTCATTTTATGCCTGCAGATGTTTTTTTATCAGGGTACTTTTAATTTTGGTTTTTCAAATGAATTAAAAATACATTGTAACAAACTTAAGATTCCCCACTAGCTTCACTACACCTCTACAGGTAAGTTGGCCAGAGAAGAAATATATTTGACATAAAACAAATCTTAATTGAAAAGATGATACTGTCAGAAGTCTTTAGCATAGTAAAAATCACAAAATGAAGGACAAATTTATGCCCATAGTGAACAATGCTTCCAATCATAAACCCATTATGGAAAGCTCAGTATAGTTTGGCACGGCTGTCAGACTGTTTTGTGTAGGTTGGTTTGTTGGTTAGGGTTTTCTTTTGTTTGTTGTTTTCTTTTTCTTTTCTCCATATCAGGATAAGGTCACTTCAAAGACAGCCTTGTGGAGACCTTGCATTTTGTGTACACAGAGCTGACCTACTGATAAACAGGAGTTTGGTGCTTAGATGGCCCAGTCTGTGGTTGTACAAATATTTACTCATAAGAGAAGATCAAACTATGCATGAAGAGTGAGTTTTCATTTCTTTAGGGAGTAGCTTCTTGTCCTCTTTTGGACAAGTCCATTAGAAGGTTTTTGGGTTGTTTTTTTCTTCCATGGAGTGTACTGATGGTGCAGTGGATAAGTCAGATCTGATTGTGCATCTAACAAGTGGAAAAAAATCATTGTGGTTGGCAGTTGATAATTGTTAGCGTGATAACAAGGTATTGTTTGTCATGTTTTCCTACTCAATATAAAGAGTAGGTACATAATGGCCCTGGAATTGAGATCATTAATACTTCATTCTAGTCATGTTTGCAGTATATTACATCAGTGACTGTAAGTGATGTGGTGGTTTGACCCTGGCTGGAGGCCAGACTGCCTCCAAAGTCACTCTATCACTCCCCTCTTAGCTTGGACAGGGGAGAAAATATCTGTTGAGATAAGAAGAGGGAGAAATCATTCTGCAATCAGTGTCATGGACAAAAGAGACTCAACATGGAAGAAAGGCATGAAAAAGAAAAAAACATGGGGTGAAAGGGGGGGAAATAGGGAATGGAGGCTTCAGTCTTCAGTCAGTTCCTCGTGAGCTGTTCTCTTCACCAACTGCCCCAGTGTGGGTCACTGCTAAAAACTCACAGAATGTCTCAGTCCCAGACTGCTGCCCCCAGCCTGGTCCCCCACAGAGTCACAAGCTCCTCCAGCAAACCTGCTCCAGTGTGGGCATCCATCTCTCTCTCCCTCTGCCTCTTATCTCTCTCTGGGGGCTGCAGGTGCTGCCAGGGGCTTGCTCCAATGTAGGTCACAGATTCTTCCCTATTCCTCCACCTGCTCCATGGTGGGCTCCTGCCTGGCCCAGGTGTTTCTCCATGGGCTGTGGGGACACACCTGCTTCACCATGGTACTCTCCAGAGGCCGCAGGGAATCTTCTCTCAGCGCCTCCTCCTCCCCCCTTCACTGACCTTGGTGTCTGCAAAGTTTCTTACAACTTCTCACTCCCTTCTCTGGTGGCAGAATGTGGCTGTTTGTGTTTTTCTCTCTCTAAAATGTGATTCCCAGAGGCCTGTGACCAGCGCTGATTGGCCCGTCCGGCTTTGTCAGCAACAGGGTTTGGGAGTTTGGACCCCCAAGAAGCTTCTAGCAGCTTCTTAAAGAAACCACATTGCAAAAACACTACAAGTGAGTTTAGTTAGATATTTTAGACTTGGCTGATTGCTGGTGAAGTAGTTTAATTCCATATAATTTTTCTATTTGTTACCATTACTAATTTAATAGTGCTAAAAATTATGTTTTCAAATTAAATACAAATGAAAATGTTCATATATTGAAATTGTTGGATATTTTTTAATCCCCTTAGCTCATACAGTTTCCCCAAACCAAATCCTGATGTATTAGCTTGCTGATAACTACTTATGGTTCTAGACATATGCATGCAACTGTTCTTCATTTTCCTCAAGATAAGTAGAACTCTTTTCTTCAAGTAGGACATGCTGGAAATAAATGACACCTCTCTGCTGTGCCTTGTATGACATCTGTCAGGCTGGTTCTAATGGATTAGTCTAATTTCATAGATAGTGTGTGACCTACAGATGTGTAAGATCTATATAGCAAAATTTGAGACATCTATTTTTCATATCCCTGTGATTTGCACTTTCAATCACTTTATTCCTCCCAGTTATAGTTGAAAAAATGAGGATGTTATAGAATCAGAAAGGTAAAGTCAATCCACTGACAGATACATAATTATTTTACGCAGGGTAGTCATGTGTGTGCATCTGGTATAGCTTTTTTTCCTCGCTGTCTTGCTTCTCACAGTGATTTTGACAAAGAAAGTAATTGCAGGCAACACTAAAGAGTCTATAAATTGTTCCAAAGCCAAATCTTGTTGTAAAAGAGCTCATAAGAAGTCAGGAGCTTTGTAGATTATTTCAGTCCTTAGATGTTTGGCTTAATGACTTGTTTCCAATGAACCATTACTTGTGCCTCTGGAGTTCCCATAGAGGAAATTAAGCATTAAATTTTAAGTGGGGTTTTTTGGTGGTTTTTTTGTTTGTTTGTGGTTTTTTTTCATTTTACACCTACGATCTAATTCTCCTATAAACAAAAATTAATTTTTTTGGGAAGGAATTTTCTGCAAAGGTAAGAATTAAAACTAATTCAGTCCAGCTCAGAGACCACTTTGCAGCACACTAAGGATGAGTCCTAATAGTAAGCAATGAGGAGGAATTGTCAGTCAGGCTGGAAAGCAGCTGCTTTGCTGTGCTCCACTGCCTGTCTTTGACTTGGACCTTGGTATTTGCTTTGTGTGCTCCTCCGGAGCAAGAGGGCAGTAGGGCCGTGCTGCAGGTATTGATCTAGGAGCTTCTTGGGGCTATTTTGTTTCCTTGGAGAGGAGGGGAACTTGCTCTTATGTCCCAGATATACCAAGCTTGGAGTTCTAGAAAACCTGCTGCATGTGTGTGTGTTTGTTTCAGCAGAGGAATGTTAGGAGTAGGTCTGAGTGGCAGAACAGAGCTCTTGTTGGTAAGTGAGCTTGCTGTTTGACAGTGTATTATGCTTTCATTGCTATAGAAGTAGACTCACCATTGCAATTACATTAGGGTCTGATTTATTATCTTTGTCAGTTGAGATTTCTTCCAAGGTTATCACTCAACCAGTTATTTTTGCAGGAACATAGTTCCATGTAAATTATTTTAACTTTTTTGTTTCTTATGATGTTTTTGAGTCTTAACTGCTATATTAATGAGATTTTATTGACCTTGTATCAATAAAGTTGGGTCTTTCTAAGCTTCTTGAAGACCTGTGTACTACAGCAGAACAGTAATATTAATGTTGTAGCTTGTTTTCATGATCTTTTACAAAGAAAATTCCTGTTTCTTTGTTCCTTGAAATGAAGATAAATCAGTGTGTGTTGTCAGGATGAAATATGCTGGGTGTTTTAAGACAATGAGATTTGTTAAGTTACTTTGGTTTGGGTCTAGAGGATGGGCAAGATGAAACATAGGTAAGCAGTGCTAAGTTCTACCATCTGCTGTTAGATCCTGCCCTGTATTTGGGTAGGAAGCACACCCAAATGTCATTCCACATTCACAGAAAAGTGACAATTTCCCTATGCATCTCACTTCAGGTTCACAGAGTGCTTTGTAGATGATGGGTGATCCTCATAGCAGTTCTGTAAAACAGGAAATCAAAGGTACTATTAATCACATCTCAAGTGGCGAAGTAGGGCCCTGGGGCGACTGATGCTGCAACCGTGAGTTCCATCTAAAGCAGCCTGGCTGAGATTCTGATCACCGAGTTTTACTTTCCACAATGTTCAGTGTTTTGTGCTTTTCTTCTTTTTTTTTTTTTTTTTCTCTTCAAGGAAGTAGTGGTTTTCCACTAATTTGGTGTCTTTCTTCCAATGCCTCCAACTCTAGAAAGAAAAAACGTAAAAGCTAATTGAAATGAAACAAATCACCCAAGCTTTTTAATGTGACTCTTCTTAGGATAAAATATATTTGAGGTGGCTCAGAGGTGTAGAGAAAATGAGGGTTCTTTAGAATCCACTTTCAAACTAGTCACTTTTTTCCCCTTTGAATGAATCAGTGTTATTTCAGTAATCTGTGCTCTAAATAGTAGGGTGCATGTGCCTTTCCAGAGACATCCAGCAGTTCCCATCCAACCCTGCACTGGTGAGGCTGTAAGCCCAGGCAATGAGTGTTGCTGAAGACTAGGGCAAGTGATTCTCTAAATGGAGGATGCTCAAGTGAAAGGGACAGAGATTCACTCCGTGTGCCCCAAACACCGACTATCAAGGCACTGGTGGATGTATCTTAGGGATCTTTTCTGATTCTCTCTTCCTTTATTTCTTCCTGTATTAGATCCTGGAGGAGGTACTTGGACAGGAAAAAATCTGTCTGAATATAGAATTAGATGGCCTGCTTCTAAAAAGATTTTGCCTATTCTTTTTCCTGTTGCCCAAATTTCTGAGAGATTTGGGAAATGTGCCGTTAAAGTGAACTATGTTCACACTTTAGGTGTTAATTTTAAAATGCATGTCATGTTTGAAAATGTCAGCAGAAAAGACTGAATAATACTTGTTGCATATAAATCTGAAGTACATAATTGCTCCAGCTGACATGTATGAATGCACTTTCATTATCGTGTCAAGAGGACACTTTGTGCTTGCAAATGAACAATGTTTGGGGTTGGCAATAAAACGGGAAGCACTTGCTTAAATAAAGTTTATTACAGCTTTTTAGAAAAATGTAATTATGAAGTGTTCATACTGAATGAGAACACTGGTTTTGAAGTGTTAACTTTAATATGAAAATGGAGTTATGGTTTAAAGGGGAAGACTGCATGGTGTTCAGGGTTTATTAAAGTGAGCAAAACACAAATGTGAAACAGCACTATTTGACTTCCATGCCCACAAAATATTCAGTGGGTATGTGAGCTGGTTCCACAAACTAGCCAAGGACTGACAGTCCTCTACATTTTCTTAAACCAGTCCACTTAATTTAGTGACCACATGGAAGATACATGTATAAATATAAATTCAAGCTGAGAATCCAAGGTCAAGTGTCTACTGCTGCAGTTGAATCTAACCAGTAATACTTTTACCCGCAGAAAAAATTTTCTGTTTAAGAATTTAAAAAAACAAAACAAAACAAAACAAAAAAACTTCAACCAATCAAAAAAAATAATACCCAAACCACCAAAAATCTTATTGAATAATGATTTAATGCTCTCTTGCTAGAAGTTCAGTATCCATAGCTTTTCTTACAGGCAGGGAAGCTGAGGAAGAGAGAGTAATGCAGAGACTCTTACACTGGGATGCTTGTTAAAAGTTTGAAATGTGTAGTATTCCTTTAGCAAATGGACCTTTGTGCTTTTGTGTGGCTCTGTACAAAACAAAAAAAACAGAGAACTAAATAGAGACTAACGTAATAATAATAAAAAAAAAATCAGTTACTCGATTTCTAAACATAGTTTTCCAACTTCCATGGGGAATGCATCCAAAACTTCTCTATATTCCAAGGCACTGGAGGTGGTGCTTAAATTTATGAGTTTCTGGCTACCAGCCTTGTGCAGCCTGGTCTATTTATTATACAGAGCACATGAGTTAGGCTATGGTTCTGACTTGTGTGTTGCTCTTGGTTTAAATCAGGGATTGTTGAATTATGGTTTTTAATCTCTGGAGAGGCATTGGATGAGTCTCTTGTGTAATCTGTTAATGTCACCTCTGCTGTAGAGTTAGGCAGTGTAGGGAAATATAGGATATGAAGCACCAGCTGGATGAAACAAGGAGATGCCGGAGGGTATGGACTCAGCTGGTGGTGGACATAGAAGTCAGCAGCAGCTGGCAGGACCTGGAGATACACCCATCTGGGGTCTGGAGATGGAGTTCAGCCTGGGAAACTGGAAAATACATTGATTCATCACCTTCACAAGACACCTGCTGCTAGCAAGACTGTGATGAAGCCTCTGGCATCAAATGAAAGCTGAAGTCCTCAGGGAGTACAGATGGCAGTATTACTTTTTTCACTGTGATGAATTCCCTCCTGTAGGTACTTTTGCACACCCAGATGCTATCAGGAGTGAATCCGATCCACGCTGCATTCAGGAGTTAACAGGAACTTGTTTAATGTCTCTTGTGATTCTTCAGTATTTCTATTGCTGTGTAAAGATGCTCTCCAAATAAGATTTTCCCAATTCCATATTTTCCTATGTTCTTTAAGAGATTTTCAGAAACTCCAGCCATGCTGCTGTGTTTAAAAATACAGTGATTCTACCAGCAGTGAGGGAGTTTTTGCACAAAGGAAGCAATAATTCAAGTCATATGAAAGCTTTGCCATCCATTTACATAGAGTTTAGGTATGTCTCCCTGCAGCCCCCATAGTTTTGCTTGATTTAAGGAAAAAAAAAGTTTAAATTTAGTATATTTACTACTTGTCTACAAATGTTTCTGCCGTTTATTTTCTTTCTGTTTGGTTCTTTGTTTACTTTTTTTCCTTATGAAATTAGAAAAATGCAGTAAAGGCAGTTTAAAAGTTCTCCTCTATTGGACAGGACTGTCTCGATGAAATCTTGCCTGCTCTGCTACTTCCCTTTAATGTGCTTTTGGTTCTTTGGTTTCAATAACCTCTCGGAGGTTTGCAGATGCTCATATCATACCTGCAAAGTGTACTTGTAACAGGAGTGCTGCCATTCAGTGAAGATTCTCATAAGAAAAGGTTTCTTGTAAAGTCTGTAGAATCTCATATCTGTCAGTAGCCTCAAACTTGTAGGATATTGAGGAGTTCTAGAAAGGTGAGACCAAGTGTACAGCTGGGATCACCCTCTTGTCTCCAAGCTGTTTCTTCTGTCTGCTGTTTCTTTCTGGGACACCAAAACTTCATCCCCCAGTGAGAGATGAAGGTAACAAATCATGAAAACCTGTTTAAAACAACCTAATTTTTTTTTTCCTACTTAATTGCTTGTGCAAGTAGAGAGAGGCAATGCTCTCATAGAGCTAATTTTATTTCCCTTGCTGAAACAAGCAGTAAATGCAGAGATAGAAAATACAATAATCACCTTAATGAAAGCTTGGGCTTGTTACTAAACATATAATCTTCCCCAAGATTGTATATTAAAGTATCTAACTTAACTTAGGCAAAGCTATGTAGCACTGCAGTGCATTATATATGGGCAGCACATTATCCTTGAGATCCCATATAGTATTTTACAATGGGTTTCAAGAGTAGTAAGGAGAAGTAAAGATACAGCCACACTGAGTGCTCTGTATTACTGGTATTTTTTTAATAGATAGTGTCTCTGTAAACTGCTGGGTTTGTGTGTGTTGCCAACTATGGCCTGATAATTGAAATCAAAATGAGAGACAGTAGGACAGGTCTCTATTGATGTGGCAATGCCAAGTCTGATATTGTAAGTCTGAGGAATGAAAAAGATCCTATTGACCTTATAAAAAATCTACAGCCCAAGAGGAAAGCTGCCCCCACCCCCACCCCCCTCCATTTGGTTTTCAACTGCTAGATTGCTTCTATTGTTTTCTTTTTAATGGATGCTGGGGATAACCTTCTATTCATAGATATACTTTCACATGCTAGAGTGACTGGGATTGGCTCTGGTGTTGGTGTGAGTGCTAGAAACACCTCTTGCTTCTAAACCAAAAAACATTCTATATTCTCCACAGCCCTATAGACAGACTGTAACCACTGGTACTTGTGACTAGCTTGATGGTTTGGCTAGAGCACAGATATTAGACAGGTCTGAGTTATATCTGGAGAAAGGCTCTAATGATATAAAGAACTTGTGTTATTCTTGGTGACGTAGACTAATGTATAAAACTTCCTGGGAAAATTTTGCCTTTTTGTTTTTTAACCTCCATGCAAGTGGTTTTCTTATGTTATTACCTGTAACTTTAAATAGTATCTCTGCAGATGCAGGAATTCGGTGTTTCTGATGTGTACATTTCTGTAATTTCCACTTTTTGAGATTGTGATGGCAAAATACAAAGTAGATTTAGCACTAGACAACTGGCAGACTCAGTGGTAAGTGTCTGGACTTAAGCCTTCATAGAAAACCCACAGTAGCTTTGGGTGCTGGCATTCTTTGTTTCTTAACAGTCTGAGGAAAAACCCCACAAATCTATTTCTGTAAAAAGATTATTACACCACATGTATTTATACCAAAAGTCATAAAAGAACATATAGCCCCACACAATGTTTCCCTGCTGTTCTCAGGCAAGATTTGAGGCTGTTAGAAATATAATAGTCATAGAGAAGGAATGGTTGTGAGACTAGATGCTAGCTTAATGGTTGTGTGTTTAATTATTTCATTATTAACTCCCACTGTGTTCTCTGCATTTGTGAGAAGAATGAGAGGTTCCTGGGATCTTTCACTTCCCACTAATGAAGAAAGATTATGCTTCCTCAAAATTTAGTTAGTTGGCTGCCCATAGACTCAGGTGGGATATGAAAGGTATCACACATGGTTCTTCACTGGCAGAAAAGGGAGAAGGGAATGACTGTTGGCCTTGCAACGGAAGTTAGAAATGCATTCTACAGACATATAGCTAATTTGTTTATTTCACCTGCAAAAACACATAGGAAAGCATAACTAAATTATAGCTGGTAAGTGATGTGGATTTAATTACAAATTGATTAGGGGTTTTGCAAAAGAGTTTATTCTTTTAAAGTATTATTTTAGATCTTTTTAATAAGCTCTGTCATGACAAAAGCAAATATGAAAATGTCAGTCATAGCTCATCTTTTTCCAAATTCAAATGTATTTTCAGGTGTTTTAAATGTGAATTCAGCCTATTCTCATGGTTAAGATTCCCTTTGTTCTGTGCTACCTCTCTAAAGCTGCTCTATCTTGCCTTGTTTGGCTGTTATAACCAAACTCACATAGTGTGTGTCACAATGTGACAGTGCTGCCAAATACGGGGACAAATCGAAGAGGTGAATCTGAATGCTTCTTTGTGAGCACTGGCACTTTGTTATGGAAAGTTTTATGGAAAATCATACATCATCAAGGTGGAACACTAGATTCCATGGCATCACAGACAAACTTTGAACAGCTTAATGTGAAGCAGTTTTCTGTTTTTAAACATGCAACATTACTATATGTAAAGGACATATGGGAAATGCTCAGTCCCTTTCTGATTTGGAATGCTGAGACAAAATATGCTTTTATTAACATACACTGATTGATCAAAGCAAAACAGTTTTGTGAAAATATATCAGAGGCATTGGTTATGCCTCATTGCAGATTGCTTTCTGTCAGACATCTCCATGGTCTTCTTGAGGTTTCCTGTAGGGCCACATATTCTGGGAAGGTTCTTTGCCAATGGAATGGAAACTATTAACAGGGGAAAAATAAAAAAGTCAAATCGCTTCAGTTCTCCTGAAAGGAAAAGAACAGCAGTTCATGGAAAATGTCAGAAAAGTCTATTTCATATTTAGCTCGTATAAGATCAAGTGTTGAATAATGTGAATCAGCAAATGATAGGGGAGGCTTTGATCTTTTGTTTATTTATATGCAGAAAGATACCCTCTGACTTCTAAACCCCTTATAATTTTCCCAACATTGTTTCATGTAATTGTGGCATTTAGGCTGCTCACCTGTTCTCTGCTGACCTAGCTAGAAATCTCACAAGATTGCAGAACATTAGGAGTTGGAAAGGACCTTGAAAGATCATCTAGTCCAATCCTCCCGCCAGAGCAGGAAATTTGGTATATTATATCTTCTGTTTCTGATTATCTGGGATGTAATGACTCCTTGAACAAATCCTATCAAGTGACTTGAGACTGAGTTGCATTTAGCTTGAACAGAGAACAAACCAGTATCTCTGATTTTACTTGTTCATTTTGATTGCCCCCTCCCATTCAATAGTAGTTTGCCATATTAAAGTATTCCATTTTTATGCCAAAAGCTGCTCAGCTCATATGTAAAGAAATAAAAATTCTGAAGTAGACATGGATAGGAATTCAACTCTGAAGTCACTGGGGTTAGAAAACCACTTAAACTAAGCTGAAATATTTTTCCCCCAACAGATGTAGAGACCCAAAACTGTTACCTCAGTCTCCCCTTGGATTGCAGTTAGGAATAAGGCATCTGACACTTTATATGTGATTCAGTCTGATGCTTTGCACTACACAGGGATTTTATTCAATCCTAGAAGGAAAAGATTCTGATTTCTAGTCTCCCAAACCCAGTCAACAATATTTTCTTGCTGTGTAGCCCTAGCTAAGCACTTGTTAGTAATCTTACTAAATGTAAATGACTCTAAATGTACAGAAAGCCAACTGATCAATGCCAAGTAAGTTTAGTTTAGTCAGTACTTTATATTAATGAAAGTGCATAATGGCACAAACCTCTTAATGTCTGACATTGTTAGCATTCTTCAGCACTGTGAAAGTACCATCCCATATTGCATGTGTTTGTTTAAAAGCTTTCTAGCTGTACCATGATGTGTATCTCTACTAAGGCTTTTGTGTATGAGACAGATTTGTTCTCATCAAACAAATGGACAATAAGCTCCCAAAGAGTATTTAGGGAGAGTTACAGTATTAGACAAAACCAGAAATGACACATCAGTAGTGAAGGATATTGGATTACACAAGTTGACTCTCATAGTGTAATTCTGCATAATGATTTTGGCCATTACACGGAAATAGTATATAAAGGGAATAAGATTGTCAGTAAGGTATTTAAGCCTCCACTGCTGAACTCACCATACTTATGTTTACCATTTAATAGTGAGTAATATACTTTCCATTATCAAACTGCAATAGGTTAGTAGAAAAGTTTTGGACCTTTGGTGTTGTTTATCAGCCTTAAGGTGAAGGTAGAGTTAAACTCTTTTGTCTGATACATATTTGTTCTCATCATAAAGCTAATCTTGTAATTTCTCCTAGGACTGGCAATCTTGGGAGAAATAAGATAGTGCTGAGGTTAAATTATCTCTCACTCTGAAGAAGGCAATGGATATTCTTGGAAGGATAGCTTGGCATGATACAAGTTACTGATATCAAATATGTTGTGTAATACCAGTCTTTGCTTTTGGCTATGAGAAGAAATTTTTTAGTACTCCTTCTAGCAGTATAACTGTCTGGAAAGTAATTCAAGGCTTTTTGGAATAATTTAGCTTTACCAGAAATCTTTAAAGATGACTGTCCCATTTTATATTGTCTGTTGACTGCTGATTTGAATTTTCAGTGAGGGTTGGAGCTATTAATGGTTTCTCTTGCTGAACAATGTACAACGTTGAATGTTTGATGAAATGTGCAGTATATTGGAATTTGTGTGGTTTTTGATTAAAACAAGAAGTGATAAAATCCCTTTTTTTCAACAGAGCAATTGATCTAATGTCTTTAAAACCCTCACATCCCCACATCCATGCTTACAGATTCAAAGGCAAGAAAGTGTCATGCTTTCAGTGGTTACTTAAATTATTGATATGAATGAATTTAAGGAAAGGAGGATAAAACCCACATGTTTGTTTTAAACAGATTTTGCAGTCTGTGTCTAGATTAGTTTATTGAAAGCATTAATTCTTTTTGGAAACAGACTAAACTGGAATAAGCTATTGAGCCATAAATGGGATTGAATAATAATCCTTGAATAACTTATTTTATGCCTATTACACAATTAACTTTGCCTTGTGGTACATTATTTTTCATTCTTTTCACTCAGGCCAATTGAGAAGAAAAAGAAAATGCTAGCTCAGCAGAAAGTGGGGGGTATTAAATTATGAGTGGTTATGAAAAGCCTTAAGAAAAGGAAGTATTTCAAGAAGTCGGGACTGAAAGAAATTGAGTGCCTATTAAAACTATTTAGAGTACACAACTGTAGCTAGTACTTCAAAAAGATGAATGTTTTTTGAGAATGCATTTATCCCTTCATTTGCCAGTAGGGCAGAATTAAGGTCAGAGATGCACTTACTGCTTTTTTGGTGTATCTGGCTGGACTGTAAGCTGGTAAGGTTTCATGTAGTAGCTGGTTATCACAGATATTAAAACCTGTTCTGTATATGTATAGAATCATCTATAGTAGTTTGAGGGGTCATGTAAATTAAGGAACTGGACACATTGATGTTGATTTTAATCTCGTGATTTGGAAAATCCTTAACTTCAGTTATATATTTAAGCTTACGGCATGATCTACTGATTTATGTTGATGTGAGGCTTTGATACTTATTAGGAAACTGTAGAAAAAGTAAACACGTCATAGACAATGGAAATTAATTTTGGGGCCAGTAAGGACCCAGGTAAAAGGAACTGAATTTCTGTAAAGAAACAAGTAATAATGAAAATTGTGCTGAAATGGCAGCAAACTCAGTGAACAAGATTAATAGAAGATGCTTGTGAGAGTCAACCTTATAGTTGAACAGAAAAAAGAGAGTAACATATTACATGAGGTGAGCTCTCAGCATGAATTTTCAGCAGCAGGAAAGAAATGCCTTTAACAGAAAAATGAGGAAAGTATACAGTAGTGAAAGAGAGGAAGGGGAGAAAGCAGAATGCTTTTCTGTCCCCTATCCCTTGGTGACCTCTCCATTCCCACTGTGGCGAGAAGGGGGTTGGTGTAAAAGAAGGATAAGAGGGAAACAGGTGGAAGGTAAAGATAAACAAATTCATGATTTTTTTTAATGTATCCAATGACTATAGCAGGATTTTCTCCATGATTTATTTTGTAAGAATCTGCTTCATAATAATACAATAGTAAATGCTGAGAAAATTCCAGTGTGAGTTATGGAATATCATTCACATTTCTGAAATAAGATCATTAACACATGATTTCCAGTAATATTCAGACACTAAAGTATGCTGACTCTGGAAATTCCAGTCTTTTTTTTGATTTAAAAAAATATATGTATTTTGATCAGTGCTTTTTCTTTCTTCCTGTATAGGGAAATGCTGGCTTCTGTGACATCTGTTATAGGAGTGAAGCTATGAATTTCATCCACTGCTTCCAACATCTGGACATCGTGTGTATGGGTGAGTAGATTTCTGAGTATTAAGGAATACTTCTAACTGAGTTTCTTAATTGTTTTTTGTAGGCTCACAGTGCTACTACTAGAAATGCCTTTTTTTTTAATATATTGGCAAGAATAAATGGTCATAGTAGGATGGTCTTAAAAGGTATTAACAGAAATTATCATAATCTGGGAATTCAAGAAATTATTGCCATCCACGAGAATAGGTCTTATGAAGCTGTTGGTGTGTCGCTTGTGTTCTGACCATGGTTTGTATTCATTGTTGATATAAGTAAAAGCTCCTTCAGTAGTGTACCTGTTCCATGTCTGCTAGCTGCACAAGTAGGTGATGTAAGTTGCTTGAGTTCTACAATATCAAGCTAGTAATTTCATACTACTCAGTAAGGATCCTGATATACTGTTTGCTGGCTTTGTCACAGCATCAAAACATCATCTTTCTCCTTTGGTTTTTGATAATTTGATTGAACTTTCTGATTTCTGCCATCTATGGAAGAAGCGACAGGGACACAGGGAAATGTCAGGGAACCCCATCATAATGTTACTGATTTCAGATACAAGGATCATAATGGCTAAAACTCCTCCATTCCCCTTTGGAACCCTTGAACTTGCCTGATTTTTGTGGGCAATCCAAATAGCTGCCTTGCCCTGAGAGCCAGCAACCCCATTTCCAGAGGAGCCATGTTTTCAGAACAGTTTCACTTGCTGTGTGCAAATCTCTTCCTTGCTTTAATTTTGAAGAGATTCTTTGTGTCTGTCACCTCTCTGCTACATGTAGATTGTATGTCAGCCCCCTGACATGCAAAAGGCCTCAATCTCTTAGGAAGCTGCCTCCAGAACACCTAATAGACTGTCAGGTTGAATGTTTAAATGAGACACAGCAATGTAGGGAATAATGCTTTTAACAAAAGGGTGATGGGTAGGCTAGAAAAAAAAAAACCTCAGCTCCACTGACAATGCAACTGGAAATGTAGTACTTGTAGTAGAAGGGGAATATTGATGAAGGCATCAGTAACAGGTGAAAAATGGTGCTTTCAATTGGTAGGCTAGACAGGTAATAAAGAGCAAATAAAGAGAGAAGCAAGTAAGGGTAGGATTTAAAATTACATAAAGCAGATTTTCTCCTTTGTAGGATGCATTTTGTCTCCCCTTGTGATAATGGTTATTTGAGCAGTATTTTAAAGCTATGTCTGTTTATGTAATTCAGATTTATGCATGACAGTGCCCTACAAATCCATGTTTGCACATCTTTCAGGTGTTTTATGCTGCTACAGGTAGATGCATCTTCAAAGCTATATATGGCATTGATTTGGTTTGGGACTCAGGACTTAATTCCTGTATGTCACATTGCCTTGCCCATAAATGAAATGTGGAAGGTTAGAAACTGCAGAAAAAGTTGTTGGGGTTTTTTTTCCAACTTTTTTGCAGGTGGTGTATTTGAACATAACTGTTATAAAAGCACATTTACTTTGCTACTTTTTTGTTTTTAAGGCCTATTTACTTAAAACTGTGGAATCATAATTTGATCCTCATTTTTCACTTGCCACATATGCCACTTCTTCCTGCCCAGAAATTATCACCAAATATGTTTTGACTGTGTTGTGGATTTTTTTGTTTTAAGGACTGTAACCCTAATTAAACTCACACTGTGTGCAAATAGTTTCACGCAGTGGTGGATTTCTCTTGGACTATATGTTTGACTGCTGGTCACTGGTCCTAAGAGATTGGTTACATAAATTACATGTTATTTCAACTCTGCTGGCTTGACAGACAGGAGTCAACAGTTACAAGCAGTGGAAATGTGTTTCTACCATGAGTGGAAAACCACTGCTTAATAAAAAAAATCTGTGGGAGGAAAATTTATCCTCTATGATCTATGGGTATAAAATTTTTGTTCCTGTGTTTATAGTAAAGTTTATTAAAAAGATCATACACATGCCATATTACTTGACTCTGTCCTATTGAGAATGTGCCACAATTAAATTGTACATTGGTTTCTCTTTATTACTTACCTTACATTCAATCTCTCACATGTGATCTCTGAATATCCTTGTATCATAATGTTGTATCCGGTTCATTCATAGTGTGGAGCAGTTAAAAGAAACATTTCCAAATTTAATTTTACAGAAGTGAGTGTTCTATAGGTATTTGAACAGAAAATGTAGTGATTAATTTTCATTTTTAAAAAAGAATATGTTATTACAGAAGGTTTTTAGAGTGTTGCAGCCCTATGGCGGTCTTCTGGTGTTTGTGGCATATTTCAAAGCCTAGTCAGCTTGAAAAATCTGTGTGGCTCCCTTTGTAAAACTACATTATGTAGCATTACTGAACACTTCCTTCTTTACTTTTTTTTTTAATCTTTATTTGTGAAGAGGAGAGACCTCTAAAATAACTGATTCTTCAGTCAGAATAAGGACTGGTGAACAATTCATGTCTTGAAAATGCAATTTGAAGGTACCCAGTAGTTTCAAGATATTCCTTCTTGCCAAGCTGGAGACTTGTGTGAATTAATCTCGTATTATTTTTATGAATTTTTTGTGAGGTTTTTCTTATTTCATGATTTATTCTAGGAGTGTAGTCATGAGTGTCTTTACTATTAAAAAATACATGCTTGCACTTAATATTGCAATCCAAGATGTTTTACAGTATGCATGAAATAATAATAAAGGAAATATTACAAGTTTTTTCTGCTTGGATGAGGAAGGGCCTATGAAGTAAATACTAGTGTTGCTGTAATGTAGCATTATTTGATATTCTTTTTGTGGTAGTACTGTCATGGTTAGTATCACAGGCAGTGATCCTGGAAACAGAAGGTATATATGAATCTCAGAATTACTGCAGGATTAAAGAAGAATGGCAGCCATTAGTCAGAATTGCTGTTAATATGCAAATATACGACAATCTATGGAAAGAGAAAAGCCTCCAGCATTTTTTCTGCTCTGAACTTTTAAACATTTTCTAGCATGATGTTAATCTGATCATTAATTTTTCAACTATCTACTTTCCCACTCTGTATTCGAAAGATGAAGTCTAATAAATTCCATCATTTACACTTTAGAGTATTATGGGAAAAATAATATGCAATTATAATTTATATATGTATACATACACATAACTCTACAAGGAAAATGCAAGTCATCTTCTGTACCCATGCTGCTTCTGTAATGCCAAACAGCGGTGACCAAGCCTACTTTGCAGTATCCCATCAAGCCATCATCTGGTCTAAAATGGGAGCGAGATGCCATGGCTGTAAAATATCTGCACTAGGTCTATCCTTGCACTACTTGTTACCAGCATTGGGGGAGTCTGCATTGGCTCCAGAGAAAGCTTCAGCCCTCGTGTAAGGTATTTCCTCAGCTGGAGTAGTGCAGTACAGCTTTGTGCAAGCTACAGGGCTGTAGGAAAAGTGTTTTCATTGTCCTGAGGGGCTTTGTGTTGGGAGACAACTTTGAATGCAATAATGTTGCCCTGTTTACTGCTGTTTGCCGGTTTTATGGTTTAGTTTCAGAATATAAAGACTGGAGTGGCACTATGGGAATGCAGGCAGAAGCTCTTGGTGGGTGTGTCCTCCAACCACTTAAAACCTACTTGGAAAAGTAACCTAAAATCCTGGCAGGGTTTCTTCCCTCTAACTTGGTTTCAGTATTTCTGTACAGGTGCAACATATGTTAGACCCTACATATGTGTTTAGCAAATGGAAAACGCAGCTCATGCTGTATTCTGTGCTCTGCCCCGTTCTCTGGCCATCTAGCTCTGTAAAAAGAGTCTGTGCTTGGAGCACTGACTTGGCTATGAGCAGGGAAGATGAAAGGATGGCCAATCCAGAAATGTTCGGCCTTGGGGAAAACATCTAGGAAGTTAATTAGCACTCGCATGCCAACTCATGGAGTGGCTCTAAACTGTCACACTTGTTTGAGGGCCTTTTTATACCCCTGTAGTTCGTGTGCTGGAGAGGAAGAGGCACCCATGTTCTCAGTAAATGGTGGGTCTCATAGCAGGTCCGATTTTTTGTCATGCTCTCACTTTTGAAAGTCCTAACCAATGACCATTCTGCCTTCTCCAAGAAAGATGGAAAGGAGAGGTCTGTTCCTCACTGACACAGTAAAGTACCTTTCCAAGGTTTGGATTTATGCCGTGATGATTTTCCACAGAGATTGGACTGGTTTTTAAAAAATGAGTGGCCCAAAAAAGAATTAGTAAATGACTGTCTCTTTCTTCCTTCCTAGCCCTGAACACTGGACCTCTTATGCCTTTGGCTACCTGTTTTGCTGATAACTTGCCAATAAACAGGTGGCAAGTCCCATGTTGCTGGATGTTATTAAATAAACAGTTTTCCAGATGGCTGTAATATTACATCTTTAAATAAAAGTACACAAGCTTAGTGTCAGCATCTTATTTATGGAATGCTTTTGGCTCCTGAACTGCTTGTTGAAATTGTTGTAAGCCATTTGGTCACTGAGAAGTAATTGTGTATTACTGTAGACAACAAGCTGTTTGCATTAATTAGCAATCAAAGCATATTGCCAAATGGGGAATAACATGTCTTTGACATCTCTGCAGATCCTGGTAACTGAAGCAGTGCAAACTCATGGATTCTCCTTTGCTGTGTGTTTATAATATGAACTTCCAGTCCATCTGCCCATACAGCCATCTGCAAAATCACTAGGGCAACAGCTGGTGGAAATAAAATATATGGTTGGAGAAACAGCAAATGAAGGTATGAGGGAGTTTGTAAAAAGTCACTGTCTTTAGCAGTGACAGTAACTTTTGTGAATATTTCATGCAGGGAAGACCATGGGTGTTGTCCTATTCATAAACACATTCTTTTCACAAGTTAAGGAAGAGAAGCAGTAAGTGGAATCATAAATAACTTGAATTTAGGGAAACCAAATAATGTGTGATGGAAAGTCAGATGTTACTGTTTGCTTTTTTTTTTTTTTGTTGACCAAGTTTGTCAGGATTTGTATGTTTCTAGGAAAATCTAAATATTAACTATACTGCACTGATTTGCCTTTAAAATTAAGGTGCCTTTTAGAATTACTTTCCTAGATCTGTGCAAAATAACTACATGTGTCACTGGGAACTGTTGTGCTACTGTGGTGAGTTGGAATAATGTTTAGTAGTGCAAGTGATAAGACCAGTTCTAAATCCAGTGCAGTGAAATATTATGGCATTTTAGATTACTGAGTGAATGAGAATGCTAAAATAGATTGGGAACTTCTTAAATAGTTTGGGAGTTGTGTTTTGTTGCAGTTGATACCAGAAGCCAGCCAGACCAACAGTACACATGGGAACGTTGGTATGCATGTGTAGCCTGACCTGGTGAGCGCGGTTATGCGAAGACCAGCTGTGCCTGTGTGACTTCTGCCTATTCTTTTGTGCCATGCAGCAACCAAAGATGCCCTGGGAGAGAGGAAGGAAAAATACATTTAAGTGCAGATCAGTGCTTTGCATTTCAACTTTTTCGACAGAATGGATGTATTGGGAAGTGCACGTATTCATTTATGCTATGCTGAAGAGTTAAAAACATTTGCTGCTAAAATTGCCAGGTTCTTTGAGTTATTAAGCACAGTATAATGAACCCTTTGCAGAAAGTAACTAGAATGTGATCGATGTCTGCAGGGGAAGCAAAAGAGCAAAACACATTAAAAAATAAATTAATGTAATGCAAAATAGCTTTAGTTCCACTGTAGAGAAATTCATAATTGAACTGATCTTGTTAAGCTGCTTGTCCAGAAGATGCTGCACGCCCTGTGCAGAAGTGTGATGAGCAGTGTGATGATGAGTGTCATTCCAAATGAGGATCTCTCCTATTTAGAGTGTTGCATACATGCATTTAGTGTGTGCAGGTAGAGACATGTCAATAGAGTAAGATATCTTCCAGGCTGGAAACCTTAACTCCCACCAGAAATTTTAGGGGAGTACTTTCATAGTGGTTTTGGGTTTGAGCTTTTTTCTTTTTTAGTGTGTGTGTGTGTTGTTGGTTTTAGTTTGTGTGTTTGTTTGCTTGTTTTTGTTTCCACCCTCTAAGATGTATTTCTTGCTTTGTTTACTTTCCAAGGGGAAGTGACACAATGTTTTAGGATCTTTTTCATGCTTTCAGGGTTATACTGGCAACCAGGGCTCCATTCTTAGCTCTAGTGTCTTGCAAGAGACTGATATGACTGAAGTGATTTGGGAATGGCTGAAGAAATTTCAGTGACAGGATAAGCAAACTTAAAGCACCTTCACTGAAAGGTACAAAGTCAGCATAACTGGCCAGTAAATAAATAACCAACCAAAACTCTCCCTTGCTCTGCTGTCGCTCTGGACAGCATCTCTTCTTGAATGTGCTTCCACAGCTTCAGAGGAGTCAGAGGCCTTAGCTGCATGTAACTGCAGTTACAGGTTCAAGATGTGTTACTCCTTCTTGAACAGCTTCAAGGGGAAACTGGCATCCTGTGGGACAGGATATTTTCCCTAGGGAAAAATGTGACTGTGAACAGAGGAGCAGTGTATGATCATCAAGGACATTGAATAGGGGTCATTTAGCAGGGGATTTTCTGCCAATAATGCATGCATCTGGAAGAAGATCCTGGACAGGGGCAGCTTTCTTGCGCGCTGAGGGAGATGTACAAAGCCATGTATGCACCTATGACCTGCAAAATGATAAAGTGAAAGACACAGAGAGAGGAGGCTGGAGCTGGAAGGGTGGGCAACTTGGATCTCAGTGCTGGCTGGGGGCATAGTGTTTGGAGGAGCTGGCATATTGGGAGGCTGTCTTTGGATGTGAAGCAGAACTAAGACATTTCTTTACATGCGTAGGTAGTCTACTCAGATTAGCGCTACTGCCATGATACTGCAGGCATCTGTTCAGAAAGACAGGCTGAATTGAGAGTGCTGTGGTCAGCCAGGTGTTTGAAAAGAAGAGAGGTTTATGGATTTTATTTTTTGTTGTTGTTGTGTTAACAAATGTTTGCATTTAATTATTTTGGAAAATGTGTTAGGCACTTTCACAATGACTTTTTGTTTGAACAATGATCTAAATTAAGAGGAAAAAATAATGTAATTAATGCATTTTAAATTGCTCCCTAAGTAAGATTTTCATTTTGGTCAAAGCAAAACTTTTAGACTGCATTTTCCTACATTTATTGCTTTCCTCTTTATTTCTAGAAGTGTGTTTCTTTGGTGAAGGCTGAGTCCTAAAGGGGGAAGGTGTGCTTAAGAATGAGGTAGAGGTGCTTTCAGCTTGCCTGGTGTTGATTACATGTCAGAAGCAAGTGTTGTTCTGTTACCAAACCTGTTAATCTCATTGTCATGCAGTTCCGATTTTGTTAGAAAAAAAAACTCCATTGGATGTATTTAGAGTTCCTCTTGGATGAAAAGCCACGGAACTAGAGAGGAGTGTCCCTGCTAACTCTTGTACTGTGAGGCAGGAGCAATTTTATGTTTGAACCTGGTGTGATATTGTAAATCAGTGTGATGTTTTGATCTTATAGCAGTCTTGGCAAAGTTCATCAGACATGAAGTTTTTAGCCTTAAACAATTTTCTGTGGTTGAGACCTTTCACAAAATCATGGACTGCATTCTTTTGTTCCCCTTTACTGGGTTGTCTTTTTTTTTCTTGTCACACTTCATTGTAGTGAAAACAATTTATTTGCTCCTCTTGCTAGGATACTTTGGTCTGGCAGTGAAAATAAGATGTCATTTGAGTGTCTCATTTGATCATCAACATAGACAGCCATCAACAAAATATTTACATTTTTCAGTGATGATTATGGATGAGGATGAATAAATCAAGGATGTTTTTCATTTTATAAGCTAAATTGACAAAGAGGAATTGAATGTGAAGTTTTGTTAGGGCTAGAAAGTGCCAAAATGACTTTGTGATCTCTGAGCATTGCAATAAACATTGGAAACTGTCAAAGTCAAGGCTCTGTCTCCTATTAATTAATTTATTTTCACTACTACTCAGTTAACTCTTGCCAGTACCTGCTATTGATCTTATGCTTAAGAGATAGTAAAACGTTCTAGTTATCTTTATAGCAAAACCAACAAAAATTCTCTCATACATCAGTAACTTTCAAAAAATTATTAAAATTAATTGTTAAAATACTGTTGGTCTACACTTCAGCACTGATGTGTGCTTAGGCTTAGCTCTAAACCATTTTTTCTTACATTCTAAACGTCTGGATTTGGCATGTTAACTTGCCGATAGGCAAAGTTAAATCTGCTTTTGGTTTTACTTTTCCAGCATTGTTGGAAACATTTTAAACAATTTATATTTATATTTAGCAACAAATTATATTTAACAACAGTTCAGTATATCTCTGTCCTTTCCTGTAAGTTAGGCTATGTTTTAATTCTTTTTTGTGGGTCATCTTCCATCCTAACTACTTAGGAATTTGGTTTTAAATCAATATTTTCCATTTAGGTGTATACTCTGTCAGACATTTAGTTACTAGGGACTTGTGAGAACTTTGGTGATTGCTATGGTATCTACTGCCTTTAAACTCATCTGTGCTTTTATAATTATTTCATATGTTCTCATAGGTGTTCTAACAGTATCCTTAAAACCCTTGAGCTCTAAAGACAGAAGTGCAGAATTGTTAAAAAGTACTTAAAAAGGAACTGAACCATCATGTGTAGTCTAGTCCCCTGTTCTTCAAGTATTGTTCCACCACTGTCTCCCATTCAGCAATCCTCTACGCACAGAAACAAACCAGCTGCCTCACATAAAACAGCTCAATTTTTCATTTTGGAGATGGAAGCTCCTTCCCACAATAGAAAAGCAAAGGTTTTAAGCACAGGTGTTTGTGTAATTGTGACACAGTGCAGTAAACACAGAAAGTATGGGGTGGCCATCCATCGTTTGTCACACTAATCTGTTGGTCTTGTGGGAGGTGGCGAAAAACAAACCAAACTGCATAAAAGGAACTAGTTCTTTTTACACATTAGAAACAACATTTAAAAAAAATGCTGTTGGGTTTTTAGCCCATGTTTTGATGCCCAAGTTAGTAATGTTATGCAAAGAGATGGCTTAAATATAACAGCAGCTACCTGCTTCTGCTGATGGGGAAAACCCAATTAATGTAGTTACTAGTGTTGAATACATAAGCAACGTGTGACATTGATGAAGGATAGGTCTTGCTCCAGCATGACTCTAGACATTCCAGTGAGATGCTTTGTCAGCTTTACATACTTCCACAGTGTGCTGAAACTTGTATGGCTTCGGAACTGTTTCACGGATGCAGATGTCCATCTGTGTAAATGGATCCCAGCTCTACTTCCTTAAGTTGTTTTAGTGTTTCTCAGGACTAGACACAAGGCTGTATGCTCTCACATGCTCTGAGACTTTAGCTTGAAGTCAGTATTATTTTACACCTGTTGTGAACAAAGAATCTTTTGTACACTGAAAAAGTATAAAGCAGGTACCTGGGAGCTGAATCTGGGATTTCCTGGACCCAACTAAATGGTAGCACAGGGTGAGCAGAAAATGCCAAGTTTCTGAGGGTGACAGGCATACTGTGTGAGAGCTTTACTCTACTGAGCTTTTTCTTTTCACACTGATGAGGTGGTTTTGGGTTTTGTGTATTGGGTTTTTTTTGTTGTTGTTCTGGAGGGAGGGTGGAAAGGCTCTGATCAATTTTCACAAGAAATAAACAAAACCCCTTTAATCAGATAAGAAGAAACGCTTGTTTTCAGTTTTGAAATCTGTGTCTAGTTGCACACGCAACTTAGGGAAAAAAATTAGAAAAATTGCTATGGAGACAGAATGCCAGGATTTATCTGAAATGGTGTAGAATTGGTTTCAATATGCTTTTTTAAATAAGAGATTATGTGAAGGTTTGATTATCTTTAGGACCAAGTTACCACTGCTGGTAATTGTATCTGGTAATTATTGTAAGGGAAATAAAAAATGCCTCCCGTGTCTTTTGGTCACAGCTATGTCCTCCAACATGCCCCCTTAATGCTTCCTTTTTTCAGTCGAGCTGTGTCTAGCATGGAAACACTATGCATAGAATCAGTATGCCTAACATGTATCTGTTTCATAAAGGGTATCATTCATGAGGCACACTGAAACCCAAATTGTTGAAGGGTATAAACACAGTTAGAGCCAATGCTTTTTAGGGAAAATAAAATTATTTTGCTATAAGACAACTTCTGGCAAGCTACCTTCTGTCCTTTCTGCAGTAAAATAATGGCTTTTGTCACTTGTTTTTAGTTTCAAACCGTCATACTGGAAGTATCTATTTCAAAGATGAAGGGAAAGTAAGACAAAAAGAGATTGTTACTTTCCCCAAATCAGTTTGATTTCTGTCATTACAAAACAATACCTTTACAGAAGATGTCTTTCAAAACCAGCCAGCACTATGACAGATAAGTTATAGCTGGTCTGATTATTCATGCAGATATCAGCAGGTTATTCCAAGTGGGCTTTATTTCATATTGTTAAAGCTATTCTCTAAAAGAAACAGTAATCTTTTTGATGAACAAGGGGAATGATTTCTTCAATACCAATCCAATTTATTTGGACCCCTCTGATTGGTGCTTTCAGCTAGATCTCTAAGCACAATATTAATTATTCATTAAGGTACTTGAAAAGAGAATATTTGCATAGCTATACTGTCAAAATTGATGAGGCTTTGCATGTGCACCATAGGAATAGCTTTCAACCTAGTACTAAAACTGGAGATGATACTAATAAAATTAAAAAAAAATGATCTAAAATGCCAACAATAATTTGAACTTTCTCGTATCCACAGCACATTTATTTTTATAGCACCCACATGTCCTATTGAGAGATCATGAAAATATTCTTCCTACAGCTGGTCATGTGGGTATAGAATAAGAAAAAAAAACCCACCTCAAGAACATTTGTATAATAAAAGGTCATAATGGGGATAATAGATAGTAAAAGAAGAAAGAGGTTTAGTGTGAGTGGGAGGAAAGAGTCTGCCATTTAATATACTTATATCCACTTGGAAACACAGACTGGTTTTATGGGTAATCCTAGTGTTCTATCAATACATGCATAGGTAGTCAGAGGGTCATCTGGCTACTAAAAGATCAGTATTCTTTATATGTGTATGTTAAGGTGCAGTTACGTCTAGAAAGGTAAATTGTAAAAAAAAAAAAAGCATTGTAAAAACCAGTAAAAATATTTAGGAATGGGAAAGCTGCAAAGTGGGTGTGCTGTGGCATGACTGCAGTTTCCACAGCTCTTTTTTGGGTGAGGAGGGAACCAGACTGGAACATGCTGAGCTTTTAGAGACATCTGATTCATTTTGCCCAGACCTTGAGCTGCGCAGGGGAGAAGCTGTCGCTTCACACCACGTAGAAACAGACAGGAGTGACTTCAGCAGCCAGCACCCGAGTCCCAAGTATTTCTACTCACAGTAGCAGCACTCGGTTGGTTACTCTGTGAAACACTGACTGGTTCCTACTTTCCAATATCTCATCCTTCCTAGTGGAGGAATGAAGAATGATGCCATAAATCTTGGTAAACATTGAACTAGAATTGTGTGGTTTCCCAAATAGCAGGCTTAGCAGCCCCTGAAGTAGATAGCTAAAGCTCTGATACAAGAGGTATATTTACTCATAAGGACGTAATAACATTTGTAGAATCACCTTTCAGAAGGTGCTGGGGGACATACAGGAAAAACCTGACCCTTTTCGAGCTACTACTCAAGTCATTCCTTTTCCTAAAGCCATGTGAGATTTTAGTTTTGTTGCGTAAGTTCAGGTGCTCCGGTCTGTGATCTCAGAAATAGCCTGTAGTCACTGGAGAAGTGTCCCTTGTGTGGCTTACTTCTGCATAAAGCTTTTTCTTTCAGGGACACTTTCTCCATGTTGACACGAACAGAGGTGGGAGTGATGCACACGTAGCATGTCTGAGCCCCAAAGGTTATATAGCTCTCCTTGTTGACCATTAAAACACTGGAAATGTCAGTAGTGGATCAAGAACATCATAAGCCCCTCATGGTTTATTACAAATCTACAGCAACTGGTATCTGCAGTTTTAATGAGAGTATCAAGATACTGTGCTTTTCTTTAACACGCCGAACTAGATGGCCACATGTATGTTATTCTGAATCTTATTTTGAAAGAAGCTGAATGTCAGATCTTATAATAAAGAAAACCCATAACTATTCACAGCAGAAGGCAGATTATTTTAAAAGAAATATGGCTAGATGTAGAGGCCTGTATTGCCCTGCATACTTAAAAATAACATTCTTACCTCTTTCCGTATGTATTTATATAAACCTCTATGAAGTGTGAATGTGTTAAACTGAAACCACAAAATTATACCAGAAGTCATTTACTAATGAAAAATAACTAAATACTTGCACTTTAAGTGTTTATACACTATGAATTTGTTTTTAATCTTCAGTACTTTCTAAAAATGGTTTTGAAAAACTGCATTATAGTGCCACAACAATCTCTGGTCAGTTTTAGTATAATTCTGTTGACTCTTAACGTCTGTTTTTACCAGAAAGCCAATTTTAATGCAGAACTGTAGAGAAACCATTACCATATAAATCAGTTATGCTTTCATTACAAAAGTGAACTAAATTAAACAGAAAATAATACACTTAGCTAATGTAGTTCAGAAGGAAACACAGAAATTAAAGCAATTCCTGAGTGCCACAGGGTTTTAAAACTCACCTTTGTCATGTCTCTGGAATTGCAGAGTAAATATATTTGATGATGCAAAGTTTGGAAATTTCTTAATATGCCAAGATACAAAAGATCAGAGGCCAGATACTGGAGCAGGTCAACTTTCATTTCAGGTATTTTTGCCTTTGTACATTAGCCTAAAGTTTTGAGTCTCATGGATGGAATTTGGTTGTTCAATTTGCATTGTAACTAAGGGCAATCCAGCAACTCGATCTCTTGAGTCTTTGAAAATATGATAATCTTATCTAAAATCTCATTTACTTTGTTTTTACCTTTAACATTTCTATACACAATCTGAGTATTATTAAAATGCCCTTCAAAGTGAGCCTGACAATATTGGGATTCCAATCTGAAACAAGAGCTGAATATAATGGAAGACATTAGTAGAGAGAAGGACTGACTGTAATGAAAGTTAGAAAAGGTGTGTATATATATATATAAATCCTGTGCTAGAAGCAGAAGGCACCTAATGATGGAATTGGAAAAATGTAGTGCTACATTACAAGAGAATATGAATTTCATCAGTATTCATGACATATGCTGATATTCTATCAGTGAAATGCTGCTGTAAGCATCAGCCTATTTGCATGCAGAGCAACGCTCTCTTAAATAGGAAAATAAATGAGGATTTAGTCCTGATATGGGAAATGTTTCAGACTATTTCCTTATATTAAAAATTCAGCAGCCTTGGTATGATTGCTGATTTCAAAATTCTTAAAGAAATAACCATAAGATGAAGTATAGGCACAAATGAAATCCAAAATAAATATTTCAATAAAGTTTTGATAATCGTTTGAGATTTTATCTGAATGTTGTATTAGGCCTCAAAGCTGTTCCACTGCATGTCTCCTCCTTTTCTTTTCCCTTTTCTCGCAGCATAAAGTCTTTAGGAAACACACCCCATAATATCTTGCAAACCACCCAAAATATCCAGAATGCCTTGGATTGCCCCTCCTTGGGCTGGGCAGTTCAAGCTGGATTTACCTCTCTGATCCACACTGATTAAAACATCCAAACCAGCGGTATTGCTGTTGCTTGTACCGATCCTACTGCTGCGTGTCTGGATTCACTACCTGTAGTTCAAGGCTTTGCTGATTAGGCTGTGGTTGCTAACGTGTTCTAATAGCATACTTCAAAATTCAAGCTGAGCTTAGCCTGCATGGTTGATTTCACCTATTAAAAGAGCTACAATGGCTACAGTTGAAATTGAATCTGACATCAGAAGTTGCCCTGATGCCCGTTACGTAATAGAAAAGTGTGAAACAAGTTTACCAGCGAGTGGATGCACCAGCGAGAGAGATGCCACAGCCCTATCCTTTAATAGAATTTTGTTTTAGGACAAAATCCACCACAAGTATCTGAAGACATGTGTCTGTAATGGTGAGCAGCAAATTCAGTGTTCCCTTTTGACTGTGGAATAGAAATGTTTGTACAACTGGTGTCATTTAACAGAGGAAATGATTCAGTACACTTCGGTGTATTATTCTTTCCACGTAATAGAGTGCACCTAAGGGGTAGTAGATGAACTGAGGACATGAATGCTATCTTTTAGCAAGATATTTTGTTGGAAATAATTCAGATTCTGCTGGGAATGTGTCTATTTGCTTTAATGGGCTTTTTCCTTAGGAAGATTAGCTAGATAATTTTTTTAAAGTTGTGACTTTAATGATTGTGTATATGGAATTAAAAAGTTTAAAATTCTCTTATCAATCTAGGTAAAATGAGTGTATTTTGACACAAGTTTATCTGGCCATTTCTGTACAATTATATGCTGTATTTCCAAAGCCTACACTCAAAACTGGAATCTGATAAGTGGAAGCCTCCACAATTATGAAAATAATGTAAATGTTGGAACATCCCTGTGTTTTCTAGTTGTGATTCAGTGAAATGCCACTATCAAGAATCACAGAAGCATAGAATGTATTTCGTTGGAAAGACCCTTTAAAGGTCATCTAGTCCAACAACACACCTGCAATAAGGAGGGACATCTTTACTAGATCAGATG
>VXBZ01000388.1:2003230-2172153 GCA_013399135.1 Heliornis fulica | reverse complement strand
TTTTATCAGGATGTTACTGCTTACTTTATAACAATTTTACTGCCCCCAATGTCAGTGTGAACTCTAGCCACAGGTGTGATTCAAATCTAAATTCTCATTTAGGTCTGACTTTTCCTGGATCTGCACTCCCTCCTGACTGATACGACATAATTGCTGAAGGGGGCTCAAGTGTTTAATAGTTAGAGGTACTTTTGATTTGAGAAAAACAACATGTGATACTTTAGGAGGCGGTACCTGCACTGAGCAGATTTCCTTTTTAAACAATACAATTTTAATTTAAATAAAGCTGGAAGAAAATATGTCTGGGCTTTTGCACTTCGCAGTTTCCAACAAAGATATGGTAGTCATAATTATCAAATATTTATCAACCAAAGATGAAGTTAACTTCTGCAAATGACATGGCACATTTTTGGATAACTACTTGGGATTTGCAAGTAAAAGAAAAAAAAGGAAAGTTTAAAATAGTTTGGTTTGCAGCTAGAACAGTCAATGTTTCTTACAGATGACCTATTCTTTGGGAAGTACCCTATTTTTCCTTTATCTTATCTGAAGCAGAGGAAACCCTCCCATCGTGTAACTGAATGTTCAGCAGAGCTTGGTTGTGATCTGATAAATGAGTTTCTTCATCAGAAGAAGCTGAGTTACATGCTGAAGCATTTTCCCCTAATATCTTTGAATAATGGCGCTGGTTTGATGGTCTCTGCTGCTCCCTGATTCTATCTTGATGTTGTTTCCAGTGTCAGTGCTGCTTTGGAACTTTCAGATAGCATTTTCACAGCCAATTGACTTTATGCCATGATGCAGTATCAAGTTAAACAAGTTAATTATTTTCTACGTTTATTGTTACTGCTTTACAATAAGTACTTATCAGTACTTGAACAGAAGGAACTTAGGAAGACGTAAACATGGCTAAGAGTCAAAACATGGGTGGGAAGGAAAGGATCTTCAGGAAGGGGTTCCCTTGCTTGTAATACTGCGAGGGCTCCCACATACAATTTGTCTAAAAGTTACCTCTTAATGCTGCTGCCTTGAACACTGTCTATTCAGTCTCATAGATATGTAGCCTGATGGTGTTTCAAGGGACTATTTTACTTGTTCTCTGTGATGGTTAAGACATTAACACTTCTACTAGGTGCTCTTCTCTCCATGCTCCCTTTACAATTATGCTATGAGGTAATGTTATAACCTTTCTTTGTCAGGATCATTGTAACCTCCACAAGCTTAGAGGTTGTACTTAGATTACAGGACTCTTGGATTTTATTCAAACAAAATGGCCATAATTATGATTGTAACGAGCTGCTGTAAATTATAAGATATTATGGAGAAACAGATAGGAATTAGGAACAGTTCAAGTTTAATGATATGAGTTTACTGTTAAAATAGTAAACCCCAAATGGGAATCATGTATGCTGTGAATATTTCAATACTTACATATTCTCTCAAAATTACCTGTGAATTGAAATTAATAATTAAAAAAGATTTTTTAAAATGCAAGTAGCTCATTGACATTTAATTTATTGTCTTTTATCATTAAATTCCCCTTGTAAAATATTTTGAGGCTTAGCCCTTCCAATTTTGCTCTGTGAATAAGAAGAAGCTTGGAGTCAGGTCTCCACTTACCCGCAGCACAGTTGAACTCTCTAAAAGTCTGCACTTCTCTCTGTTGTACATTAAATGTTTTACTAAATGTCATCCTCTGGGATGGGAGATGTGGGTTTGGTTTCTGTCTCCAACACCAAAAGAAAGGAATCTTTATTTTGTGGGCTTTGGAAGTATGGGTAATACAGAAGTTGGGTAGTGAAAGCTTAGTGGATCTGTCCCTACAGGGATGTTGGATGGTGGACAACCTGAGCTATGAATGCAGTTCTCATCCTTCAGGTGGCAGAAATAATAAGCAGTTTAGTATTGAACTATTTCATGTGCTCTGTGCTTGTTCAGTGGCTGAAATTTAAAGGACTTTATTGGCACTTGAAGTGAACTAAGTGTGTCTCATGGGTCTAACAAGGGTGTCAAGGAACTAAGTTGAGCTTTGGCAGCTGAGCACTACAGGAGATGGTAGAGAATGTCACTCCTGTGATATGATTAGCTGGTAGTGGAAAATTTTCCTAGGTTTATAGTGCTTCGTCAGGGTTTGGTGGGCATGATACTTTGTGGAGTTTTTTTCCTGCATGTTGCCCTAATGCTTCATGTCTTAGTGTAGTATCTGAAAATGCTGTTGTGGTGCCTGGAGACATTTTATTTCCAGATTCTGTATTAACATTTCTGGAAATTTATTCTGCCAAAGGCAGTAATTAACATATTCAGGTAATCTACTGCATGCATCAACAAGCTGAAATAGTTTGTTGTATTCATTTCCCTGATTTAATTGGTCTACCCCAAACCCCTAGAGAATGGTTAAAAGAGCTGCCTTGTGATCCTGATTCTCAGTATTGCTCCTTATTGGACTGACTGTGTATCTGTACTGCCTCCTCTTGGATGACTGCCTCTGAGGTAGAGGAAAGGCACATCAGTAACTTTGGGAGAACCCAAGACTTGACTGCATGTGTTAACATATCAGCTGATTTGCCATCGATAACCTCCTCCCTTTCCAGACATGAAGAAGGTGTGTAAGGAGTAAGTTCACCCTCTCATCTTCTTTTGTAGTGTGAATACCTGTGAACAGACTCTAAGTGATAGATGTGGTTTACATCTATTCTTAGTTCAAACTGCACTTTGTTGTCCATGTGTCAACACCAAGAAGTGCATATTGATTACTGATGGCCTAAAAATTACCCAGACAATAGAATAAAGTATGTATCAGTACAACCACTTACAGAAAGTGTTTTCTGTTCATGCAGAATCCATACTGCACTGGGAATTCTGTATATGGGATCTGAACAGGAATACTGGAAACTTAAACACAAACCTACCCAAGAAGCGTAATAGTTAAAGCATAATTATGGTCCTAGTCTGTTTCTGTTCCTAATAAAAGTGTTTTATCTTCATTAATGGGTACTTGTCTTTCTAGCTTTATTGATGTTATTTAATTTGGATAATTTAGTACATTTTCTAAGGATTGAGGCCTTGTCTAAGATAACTATAATGAAAGAATGATGTGAGGAAACATAAAATATTGTAATAACAGCCTATTTACTGCTATATATATTTATATATATGGAAAAAAATGGTGTGATTGTAATCTGGACCAGAGGATCTTTGGTCTGGGAAGGTCCCTTCCCAGAATCTGTGATTCTGGGAAGGGACCTTCAAAGATCCTCTGGTCCAGCCCCCCGCCTGAGCAGGATCACCTAGATTATACCACACAGGAATGTGTCCAGATTGGTCATGAATGTCTCCAGAGGAGGAGACTCCACAACCTCTCTGGGCAGCCTGTCGCAGTGCTCCATCACCCTCACAGTGAAAAAGTTCCTCCTTATATTAATGGCACAGTCTTTAGAAATGAAGGGGGCAAGATAATTGAGAGTTTGAGGACACTTTTATAAGATAGGGAAGCTTCCACATTAATATAGCAGTGATCCAGATAAGCCCCTTGCACACATCACTCTTCTAACAAGGGTGAAAAGATCTTGAATAGCTTGTACACTGAGAATCAGAGGAGGAATAAAAGAGAAGAATAACTTCCTGGGAAGACCATTGTTGAAAGTATACCCCATCAATCATCAGAGTGCTGATTAATTTATGAACATTACTGTTACCACTTTTGTCTTCTCTTGGATAAATGAAAGAGCAAAGGGCAGACTTCAGCCTTTTAAGCTAAGCTGTCATAGGCTTTTGGGGCAGAAAAATTTGATACAGGTTTGGTATCTTCTTGGAAACCTACCAGCAGTGCTGTAAAATCCTTATTAGCAGCATATCATCGAATAAAGTATGAAATCTGTATTTATGATAAATTTAAGATGTATATCTCCAAACATTTCTTTCTGTGCCTTGATATGTTCATTCATGTTAGTGAGGTATTTCAGTTGTGTGATCAAAACTTGCTGAACTGTGGTTTATAGCGGACAATTAACAGCTGTTAAATAGGATTATTGCAGGCTGTTATCTTTACATAGCATTGATTCAAATGCTAATTTCACACAATTTGCAACTCATAAGGCCACCCTACTGTCAGGTACACTGTACTCATGATGAATGACAAAATATATCTCAAAATAATATAATGTGTTTAAATACATATCAGTAGGTTTTATAGCCTGGTTTGCAACTCCTTGACACAGGTCAGAATTTGAGAGTGGAGTTTTGTATATATGAGCAAGAGGTGGAGTCAGGCATAGCCCAACAGATTTGTGTGAAAATGATGTTGCTTAGGGATTCTTTAGCTGAGATTATAAATACAATTTTTGTCATGAAAACAGGTCTTGCTTTTCCATTTGGTAGAATAATAATGATCTTTGAGTGATTTGCTGTCTCTAAATGATGGAAATCTGCAGAAGTACAGTTTAAAATTCAATATATATATTTTTCTTGCAAAGTCAATTATAATTTCCATCTGTCAACCTTATCCTCATCTCGTGTTTCGGATATGGCCAATGGTTGCTGCTTTACTCTTTCCAGGTTAACTTCAGGATGCAATATTTTTCTAAGATTTGCTGTTGGGATGATGTTGTCATGGGAAGGCAATATTCACCTTCCTGCCCTTCACTATATATTTCCACTGTCAGCCTATTCCTGGCAGTAGTTCTCATACATATTGATCCAAACAGACAGGAAAAATAATGCCTCAGAAAGGCGTTTTTGGTGACATAGGTCCCACCTTATTCCCGATGCAGCCACCATACAGTCAGCAAAAATGAATAGTGGTTGGGCAGTGGGATTGCTGGTTTAGAACTGTACAGGCTTAGACTGGCCCCCAGAAGCAGCTGGAAAGCTATACCCTTTAGCTGTGATTTCTTATTGAATTTTGTTTCACTTTTACAGATGGTAAACATAGTCCCTTGGTACCCACGCTAAGATCTTGGTAATTGTTCTTTGAATGCTTCTACACCAAGGTCTACTGGGTATTCTAAAGGAGAGCTTGCAAAGTATATGCAGAAATATTTTATGTAAACAATTCTTATTCTTCTCTCTAATGCTTATGAAGGCAGCAAGATACTTTCCAAAGGCATTTCTCTTTGGAAACAGCGCAGAAGTTGAACCTCTGTTTGGTAAATTTCTGCAGCTACAGAGTAGTTAATGCTGTCAAATGTTGCATGAGGAGAATTTTACCTACTCTCTGATTAGGAATGAAAGAAAGAAAAAAAAAAAGATTGTCGTGCACTTTCAGCTTTACTGTTGTCTCACAATGTATGTGGCAAAAATTATCTTTCATATTTAAATGAAAAATAATTTATAACTGTAGTGAAAAGCCATGTAATGCAAAAGGATATATTCGATTCTTCTGATTAGCAACTTTTAAGGTATGTATTAGATGTTCTATAAAGTTTAGACTTGGCTTTCTAAGTCCTTGACAATAATTATAGTAAATGAAAATATTAAACCTAATTTTGTTTTCAGTAGTCTTGTATAGCCCAGAGAATGACAAATCTACAGCAATTTTCTTTCATTTAGTCTTTTCCTGCTTAGTTTTTTCTAAGTTTTATTTAAGTGGACCACAACAGGGGAAATTAAAGGCTTATATTGATACATAAAAGAGTAATAAAAATAGTAATAAAAATCAAATGAAATATCACTGGAAAGTGTCAGACATCTCCAGTTTAAATAAACGTAATCAATCACGTCAGCAAGACATTTTCTTCAGTAAATAGGGAGCAGTGCTTTGTTCTTAATTACATCCAGATTTGTAACATAAGGAAATTAATGACTAACGGATTAGAGCTGCTATTTAATACTCAGTCTTATTAGGATAAAGGGTTTAAGATCTTGTTTTCAGAGGGGGTCGAGATTTATTGTGGTCTTGTGGCAATGTGTATACTTGCATTGCAGTGCTCATCATTCTTCAGGACAGTGGTAAGGTAGCACATTAACTGTTATGTGGGCTTGCAGAGTAACAAACAGTTATGTTAAATATTATTTTGAAGTAGCCTGTCATGTAGAGGACATAAATCATATGGCTTAGGACTGTGTCACTTGTTAAGCAAAGAGGTAGGTAAACTATTATTAAACCAACAATTTTCTGATAACTAAAGCCCGTTTTCTATTCATTAAATAACCCAAAGCAGACTTAGATTTTGATTCTCATAATTTGAAAGACACTTTTTTCTGTGGATTGTTTAAATATTTGCTTTATTTAGAAGCTACTTTTTATTTACAGTAAGTGACCAGTTTTGGTAAGGATCACTTGCACTTTGAACATAAACTCACATTAGTACTCCTGATGAAGAAAAAAAAAATCAAAGGTCAGGTACAGCTGAATAAAAATGTTTGAGAACTGACTAGAAGACTTGCAGATAATTAGTCCTTATGTTAGCCTTGCTGTTAACTCCATAGATCTTATTATGGGAATCATCTGAACTTCCATTTAAGAGAAATCCTTGAAAACAGAGCCTCCAAGGGAGTGGCTCATAGCCTGATCAAGGGTCTCTTGGAGATGATGAAAGTCCTGCAGAGACCTTTGGCAAAGGCTGTGTATAGGGGAGTAGCACACAGCACTTAACCCGTCTTGACACAGGCAAAAATAGCTCTCTTGGAATACAGTTTATATTCTTGTGCTTTTTAGAGTGAAATCTTGCCTGAAGTTGTTTTGGAGCTCAGTGCAAAATTCTGCCTTCAGATGTTTGTGCACAGATTCCACTGACTGAGTAGTTTTTGAAATTTTAGCTTTTCTTACTGTGCAAATCAAACTCTATTCCTGGGATAGGCAGATAAGCTCTGGCAGCAAAGACTTGTAGAGAAAATATCATATCCTTTAGCACCATAAAAAGCTCTAAAACCTCTTTGAGTCAATGGAGAAGATTATAAATGGCTCCACAAAACTTCAAGACTGTGGCCTGAGTTGCACTGTGCATCAGCCTACAGTCAAAAATGCGTTGTCCATTCCCAGTGCTTTGGGCACCGTGTTCAGGACTGTTGCATGCTGAAACCACGTAGTGTCTATTGGTACTGGAATCACTCCAGTAATTTTGCTTGTAAGCAATGGAAGGTGTAACCACAGAACATTTAGCTCCAAATTTCTTTCACCAATTGTTTTTCAGAAGCTCCTTAATGTTAAGCAACAAGACTTTAAATCACTATAATCTTGAAAAATTTCTCAGAGGTGTCTGTTCTCCGACCATCCCTGTAACTAGTTTTTGAAAGATTAAGCAGAAACCAGGTTTGAATTTGAACTGCTATGTATCATGTCATCAGCATCTAGAATTACTATGATAACACTGAGGAAAAGAAATAATAGAACACCAAGAACTGAAATAAATAGAATGGACTGAAACAAGGGAAATATAATTTGCGAGTAGCATTAAGGATGTTTTTCTCCTTCCTGGATCCATTCACACCCAATAAAGTAATGGCTTATGAAAGGATCAGCAATGATTCATACAGCCTTGTATGTAGCTGTTTTGAGAGTGCTGGCTGATGTATTTGCTATTTAAGTAGCAGTAGTTATTTATGTCAACAGACAGAGTCGTAGGAAGCTTCTGAAGTGGCTAAGAGACAAAGAATTATTTGCCTTTTCACTAATTTCAATCTCTGTTTTGTGTCGTAGCTTCAGAGCTCAGGCAAATGGACTAATCTCATTTATTCCTTTCAGTCTTAATATTTGGTTGTCTGGGAAGTATAAATTATTCCTGTCCAGTAAGATCCCAGAAAAAAATAACCTAAATAAGTGTTAAAATGATTTTGTTAATGTTAGAAATAGGCAAACAAAAGTCTGGAGAGGCTGGCAGTTCAAGTGTCAGCCCAAAAGGACTGAACAAATATTTCAAGTCCAAATCCTTTCAAACTTTACAAAAATCCAGATCCAAATATTTTGATTTGAACCAATCTTTAGCCAGCTGCATAACTGCTCAAGACCAGTCTAGAAATTAATGTCTGTTAAAAATCCACTCAAACCGCAAACTCAATCAACCCAAAATGATTATTTATATTGAAACAGAAGTGAAATAGAAGTACCTGGTTATGAAGGTCTGTAAATTTTTAAAACTTGAACTTTTAGCTGTTTTGTATGAATTTAAAATTTTCTGATTTTCAGTGTATCAATTGACTCTACAGGTGGTAATTTTTTCCTATTTTGTCTAATTTACACCTTTGTAGAACTTGAAAGCCAATTCACTGCTTTTAAGGAAAGAGTGACAGGCAGGCAAATTATAGGCTTCTTTATACAAAGAATACGAAGTTTTGAAAAATTGCACAGTAAGGAAAAAGGAGAAAAAGATAAGTTTTAATTTTTGGTACGTTCACTGAAACCTTTTGGTCAGATCTATTCAGATAATTGATCTTTCTTAGTTGTTGCTTTTAAGCACTGGAAATAAAAAAAAGCTTGCCCATGTATTGGGAGAAAAATTGACCTCAAGTTTTTTTTTGTATGTCACTCTTGTTCTGATAGGTGAAATAGCTTTGGTTTGTGCTCTCACATTGTTTATTGTCTTCTCAGAGGCCTTTATGTGAAGCAAAATGTGTTATAAGTAGTTGGCTGTTAAAAAATAAGAATGGTGAGGCCCAAACCTTGCATCAGATCTTAGAAATTTCCCTGGCTCTTGTTCATGCCAAAGCATCAATACTATATTTTGCAATTAATATTGTACTACAGACCTTTGCTGAAACCAAAAATTATCTTAGGAAGATCTGTATATTTATGGGGGAAAAAAAAAGCCCCAATCCACAAAAAACCTGAAACAACAAATTGCTTAAGATTCAGACTGAAATTGATAATTTTGAAAACATTAGTAGGTTGATAATTATGGAATGTCCTCTTTTTAAAGTGAATTGCTTTATTTTGGAAAACTTGAAAGCACCACAATTTTTGTGAAAGACTACAAATCTTTTGGTAGTGTAACTGACTTAAATTTTCCCCAAAGTGAGAATTAGGTAGGGAAAAAAGAAAACAGGCTTTAATTATCTTAAATGTCATCAGAAGTTCTTACCAATGATAAAAAGCACAGTAATGTAGTCAGTCTGAAGTTGTTTTCTTCTAAAAGCCTGCAAGTTTCTTTGCTATTTTAGGGTGATCTGGTTTGTGTTTGTGTGTGTGTAAGATGGGGTTTCACCTTTGAAACTTGTACAGTTGTCACCTCTGTATGCCCGTGCTCTTCACTAGGCCACTTGTTTGTCTGTCTGTGGGTCACAGGTGAGTTCCTCAAGAGCATGTGAAACCTTTCAGTGATGTTTTTTCCTTTGAGAAATTAATTACCCTCAAAGCTTCTTGGGATGTTGCCCTGTTCTGTTCAACTGGGAAAACACAGAACTTAATCTGAGAACTAATTTCCACAGCAAATTATGTATCTGCTGAACTGCTTTATATGTTGGAAGGAGACCACATGAGATTCTGCCCTTTAGGTGGATTGAACTTGTCTTTAATTTGTTGTTTGGTTTTGTTGTGTTTGTTTTTGGTTTTTTTGGTTCTTTTTTTTTTCTTTTGCTGCAGTGTAATGATAGACCTTGCCTTAAATGATGAAATGCAGGTTCCTGGCCAAAAATTTAAAGTGACATATGTGTATTTTCCGCTAGGAAAGTTGATATTAGCTCATTAGCATCTTTCACAGCTGAAATAACACAGTGAGCCAATGTGAATCAAATGCTCCCAGGGGGCTAATTTCCTCCCACTGATTGGAAAGCGATGAAAACAAAGAATAAGAGGTCAGTCTGCATCTAATTTCAAAAAGTGCCCTATGGATAGGGAAAACATCTGAGATCAAAAGACCGTCATCCAAATGTAATCCATACTGATCTGGTTAATGATAAACAGTGAAATCAACCATTTCAATAATATTTTCTTATTCATTATTATAATGTATCTGATAATTTTCCCATGTGGCCTTTTTTTGCACTCTACACAAGATTTGTATTTGTATTGTTACACATTTATTGATAATTGAGTTGATGTACTCGATGTGGCAGTTACTTTGCACCTGAACTGTCCATACCCACCATCACCAGAGTCACATTTGTTGGGTTACCTGGCTAATAAACGCAGAACCTGTCTTCATATTTCTGGCTGGTAAATAGATTTCTTTCTGCTGAAGCCCAGGCCCTCTCTACCATACTGCACTTTTGGTGCAGTTACTCTGCTGCTCAAATGCCTCTGAAATCAGAAAAAAATAAAAAAAAATTAGAGACCAAAATTCAGCACAACAGATGCACAAATGAATGTTGAGATGAATATAGTGTGGGCTCAGAAGTTAACTGTCATCACTCCCCATTGCATTTTTGTCTGTTCCATGTGCTGTGCACCTGTGGCTTGCAGACAATGGATTTGATTGCACTATAGAAAACTGGCAGTCAAGTTAAAGCTGCTGCTGCCTGTTGTTCTGTCTTTGTTCTCTCCTGAGAGCTCTTTGCATGCTTTTCTCTTGTTTGTGGTTTTTTGGGTTGGGTTTATTTTTAATTATTATTATTTTTGTTACCTCTGTGTGGTCTTTTAATTATTATATTAGCACCCTTTGCTGCTGCTTTTGAGATACTATAAATGTAGCAAAGAAAAAAGATGTGGTTAAGGGAAGGCATTGTAGGCTGTAGACAAAAGAAAATAGATATTCAGCAGTCTTTGAAGTACACAGAAAATAGGACAAGCGTTGGAGTGACTCGAGACCATCAGGCAATAGAAATGAATTAACAGCAGACTGTCCCCTCCCCCCAGATCCAATCATCAAAATTAAGTGAACACCTGCACTGAATAACATTGAGCTGAACAAGCATGAATATTAAATTCTGAGCTTGATTTACAGCTATGTTAGTCCAGTTTAATGCTGGCATAAATTCCCTTTCAAGTGATATAGATTTACACGGTTATGAATTTGGAGTAATGTGGTGGTGAATCAAGTTGTTCAGGTTCTTTTTTGTGATGTCAGGTCTTGTTTTGCTTTGGAGTATCAATACATGTGCCATTGTCTTTTGTGACAGAACACAGTGCTAGACATGCACTGAGAACTGTAAGATTTATGAAAAATATTTTTTTCTGAATTTCCATTGACTTATTTAACAAGATTTTCAGTTTTGTGAACTTGTGACTTGTCCTGTCTGAGAAGCACATTTCTTTAACAGCTTATTACCATTTGACTTACTCAATCCACTTGTGTCAGAAAACATTATGCCATTGCCATTGGATGGGCTGGCCTGGTCTTCATGGGGCACTGTGTCTTTATGGCACCACTTGTGGGCAGTTCTTTTGTGGACTGTGCTACAGGATTCCAAAGGAATTTGCATAGAATTAGGTACAAAATTAAAACCACAGGGCACAGAGAGAACAGCTCCTTAAGCTCCCATGTTTTTATTACATAGCCTTCACAGATCCACCTCATTCAGGTGTGCTCAGTGTCAAGTGCTGAATGCTGACTAGTGGAAGTGCTGAAGCTTAAATGGGTGCCAGATTGCTCTAGTCCTACAAAGTGGAACTAAATATTTGCCTCAAGCTTAATAAGGTCTCTGACTTGACTAGGCTCAGTGTGCCCGAGAATCCAGGACACTCTGTATGAGAGGAAAGCCCATATAGGGCTCAATCTCATTTGAGTTTCTAGAGGACATTGGGGCTAATTATTATTTTATAAGAACTATTTTGTCCATCCTAATGATGAATCGTACGGTTTCTCAAGTTGTCATATCCAGCCCAGGCACTTGATCTGGGGTATGCATTCTGTTTTCCTGTATTGTCAATGATAGAGCTAGGTGTTTTTAAGGAGGCAAGTGGCAAAAAATAAGGCTGTGTGAAAGATGTGAGCAGATATAGGAAGAAGCATGCAGCTGCAAGTAAAACTGGTACAAGAAAACTAAGCTGAGACCCTAACTTAAGTTTTCTATCTCTTTGGGCTCAACCCAAGAGCTGTTAAAGACTACCATGGACTTTAGCAGTCATTGGATTAAGCCTTTAATCCTTTAATTTAAACTTGAAGTGACCCAGGTGGTTGTTTAGTTTTTCAGGAAATCCATGTGATTTATATTTTTTTTCTTTTCCCTTCTAGGCATTGGGTAAATGATTTCTGCTTTTCAGGACTCTCGACTACCTTATCCTCTTATTGAGTCATGCATTGGTGGTTTCTCGATTTATTATGAGTTTCTTGCTATCCTAGGTAATTTATAACAAGATAATACTTTCTTAGTTCCAGAAAGGTATTTGCAATACATAGTCATCCTGAAAGAAAAGCTCATTTCCTTTTATAGTTTACTTTTCTAATTTTTTTTTCTTTTTGTAAAAGTTTCATATGTTGTACTTAGATCATTGAACTAACTGCTCTGCTATTAATTCCAAAGCTTCTCTGTCAAATTCTTGCTGTACCAGTCTAGGGAAAATTTTACTAAACCCTCTTGTCAGTAGCTTTGAGTTTTCTGTTGATGTTTCAGATGATAGCTGGCAGAATGTTGCAATAATCAGTCTGCCATGTCTTGGTAATCTTTTGTTCAGTATTCCTCTTTCTGACATATGCTGCTGACTCTATGTTAAGGCCTTCTGTCAGTGCCTGTTGTTGTATGAGACACAATAAATTTGTTGGGTAAAGGCTACCTTTCCCTCAGACAAGTTATCCTTGTCCCTACAGACACAAATGTGTCCCTTGTTTCAAAGGACTTTGAATTCTTGCTTTAATATACAGAAAGTGTCTTAGTAAGATGTAGTGATAAGGGATTGCCATTTTAAATGTTGAAAGTGTTAGATTGTCAGAAGTAAATTGAAATTTCAAACTGAAAGTAGAACAGCTGAATAGAAAGTGGCAGAAAGTTAATAAAAAATATTTGGTGACACTTTGCTTTGAATGTTTTGAAACGAATTATGATTTTGCTTGAAACATATTTTAGTTTAAAAGTGTGCTTTAAAAAGTGTGAAAGTGTTACTTTCATATTTATTGTATTGCATGCACACACACATGCAAATTTAAGGTATTCCAAAATCATAATTCAGACTTGTTCTTGAGTTTATCAGACACTTTCTCGAATAGAGGCATTCAGCAAGTGACCCAGGTAAATCACCTTCAGCTATTATTTAAACTGTATAAAAAAGGGTTAAGGAGTAGAATTAGTGCATCCAGACTTGTGCAAAGCACCAAGCAGAAGTGTGTCAGAGTCACTGACCATGCTGTTAAGTCAGAAGACTGTGTTTTCTAAACACTAACTTGTTACCAAAGTCATGTGAGCAGCAAATAATATGAAGACAATCTGTCCTCTAAACGAGCCAGTTTAATGGTAAACATTAAAAAACAAACAAGAAAAAAAGAAAAAAAAACCACCTCTTAGCAGTGATATGCAGTCCACATATACTAGTCAGCCAGATATCTGGGGAGCTTTAGAGGCCACACAATTTCAAAGGGAAATTTTATTTGCTCTGGGTGTCCACCAGTTCTTTGCTTCAGTTGCCTTCTATATATTTATTTTTTTCTTTATTTCAGGTTTGTAGCTCTTCCATTTACTTCAGCTCTTGCTTCTCATGCTCTGGCTTTTACAGTCCTCTAAAGAGTCGTAAGTTAGGCAGTGTCAGCTGCTCTGCTCGTTGCCTGGGGACCAGCGATAGATTGTTTGTGTTTACTGTTGTCTGTACAGCTGTGGGTTTCTTCAGGCAGTTGGGCCTCCACCTTCCAGTCTCATTGATGCTTTGTTTGTATGAGGGAGGAACAAAGGGAAGATGATCTCCATATCCAAGCTGGGAACTTCGACAGGAAAGTGTGTACACGAGTGCTCAGATCACTCACTACATTTCCACATTTATGCCAGTATGGGTTGATTCTGAGTTTGTGTCCAGATATTATGTTTGTCTGTCAGCTTGGGTTTTGGAAGTAGTATTCAATTGTGTGGTTTTATAATTTTAATAACCAAAGGGAAGATATGGACTGTAATTTTCCCATAATCAGACTTCTCTTCTTGCCAAGATCAGTGTTTGTCTGAGTGTGGAATAGTGGGAAGTCATTTATGGAGTTCCTTTATGCATTAACAGACATATAATTGGGGTCATCTGTGTAACAGCAGTATTCTTTCATCTAGTGAATAATTATCTAAAAGTGCATTTGTAATGATCTAATTCTTTAACAAATACTTTTCCTGTCCTCAGTTACGAGCACTGGTTCTGGTACTCATCAGCTAGCTGCTGGCAGGGGCTGCAGCAGTGTGCCACAAAGATGGGCATTTGTGCTTGAAATACTACCCAAGACTAAGGTGTGATCAGAGCAGTGGTTGGAAGCTGAAAGGTGCCAACTGGTGGGGTTTTAATTGAGAAATTGTAGTGGAGCAGCTTTTGTTGCTACTCTTCATATGCTGTCTTTTTTGTCCATAAGCAAAGGGCCCTAATCCTTGAAGTTCTCAATCCTGAACATTTTTGAAGCACCAGTTCATACAAACATTGTTTTTTATCCTAAAGAAAAAAGTAGTTAACATAATGGGCATGTCATTGTGGTATAGCAAGTATTTAGTATTTTAATTTCAACAATGATGATTGAATGAGAATTAGCTCATGCTGCTGGGAACTTTTTATGAGTCCCTCCTTCTTGACTGCGGGTGAGTTTTTAACTTGCTACTCTCAAAGCAGACACTAATACTGACTGTCAATTTCTAGTTAAAAGGAAATTGCTGTCAGCCCCCTTGATACTTGCTGCCTGACAACTAAACCTCTTCCTCAAAAAGGTTAGCTATACATAACTAAGCAGTAAATACCCTAATGACACATCACAGTGGTTTACAAAAAATAGTAAGAGAGGGAAAGGCATAACCTACAGAACATTGGAAATTATTTCTCCTACTAATTTAGATATTATGAATTTCAATCAATTTTTTGAAGCTTAAATTCACTTTATATATTAAAAATACTCCAACCTTCACTGCCATTTGAGTGTGAGCTCCCTCCCACTTCCATTTTAGAACGACTGGTTTGTAGTTTGGTGGCTGCATACTCTAAAGGTGATTTTTGCCTTGGAGAGCAGCATAAGAATTCCTTGTGCTGTACCAGGCATTAGAGGCTGGGCAGATGAGCTGTAATGCTCTTTGCTGGCTGGCTGCTGCACATCTGAAGAGGCTTCTCCCTCTTGAGCAGCATGGGAGCAAACCAGCCAGAGGAGGCATAGCTGATGATGCAGCTCATCTGCATCCCAGCAATCATTAAGAACACTGGGAGTTGTAAGGAGAGTGCTAGCAGGAAGCTTCTTACTTGTTGGTTCTCTCATACTGTACAGCTATCCTGGATGGTGTTCCTCTTAGGTCAAACTTGAAAAGCTATGGGTGGGCAAAATAGGCTTCACTTTACCAGATTATGTACTGGAGGTGAATTACTACATTGTGACTTCTTTTTTTTTAACACTAAAGCTGAGATGGTAAATTCACTTGCAGTCTAACCTGGGTGACAATATACTAATATTGACCTTAGTTGGATGGCTTACAGTAGATTCTCAAAAGTGTACAAGTCTAAGACATGGTCACTATGAAACATGTGCACATGAAAAGATCTTACACACAGACTTGCATGAGAAATTACAGTTTTTACATGATCTTTTAATAACCAATGGCAAGTACATTAATAAGCTGTACATATAGATATGAGACTTTCCTGTGGTATACATAAAATACTATTAAAACTGAAGTCTTCATGAATCATCTGTGGCTACTCTAGAGATAGACGCATCACTTTTAGTAAGACTTTCAAGTCTTTTGGTAAGTATTTTCAAGCAGTGTTTTTATATCCTCTATTTATTTAAATAGACTAAGAGCTTCTAGAAACCTATAGGAGCTTGGAAGGCCACTGCAAAGGTTTTTGGATCTGTAGTAGGTTCTGTAGTTCAGCCCTGGCAGTGAAGGCTCACAGCTGTGATTCTACTCTACTAGGAAAATAAGATTCCCCGGACATCTAAAATGTCATGATTTGACCTTATACCATTCTCTGTCCCCTTCTCATTGCTGCTGTTGATTAGAAAGCACTGGAGTACCCCATTGCAGTAATGTTTCCACCAAAGCACTGGAAAAGCAGGCATTTGTTCTCACAACACCAGCAATAATTGCTTCTGTAAACACAGCTGATGGTTTCATGGAGTCTCATCCATTCAGATAACTGATAACCTAGAATTATATTCAGGCTGGCAATGCAAAACGGACTGAAACCCAGGATGTTTCTGACAGGGAAAGGGAAAAACCTGAAGGAAACATGTCTGTTAAACATGTTCTTCAGTGACACTGCTGCATAATTTTTATACATTATTTAAAGGTCTCCTTGACAATGAAATAAAGTAGAAGTTAGAAAATAGTGATTTTTTTTTTTTTTATACCTGAAGGGGTTTTAGAGATATATTAAAATTTTTACCAGAATTGAATCTTGTAGCTGATCAATGACATGTAGCTGTAAGAAAATATATTGGAAAACACTAAAGGGACTATAAATACTGAAGAGAAACATCGGGTTACTTGTAAAATCTGTGAACTTCTGTTTTTATGGATAAATGTTTTAAAATAGTTGAAGTCTGGAACAAATCTTTCCTCTAAATTTTCAAATTGCAGTCTTCTAGGGATGGAGATCTGTCAGGAGTGTACAGGAAAGCTGTGCATTCCAGGGAGTGATTAGACTTAGCTCATTAAGCATATGGTATAATTGGAATAGAACATAGATACAGGATAAATGTCTTCTGCTCTGAAAATAAGTATCTTAGCTTCTCATTAATGTTTATTGAAACTGATACTCCTGATGAAAAAATGACTGAATGGATTTCAAAAATATAAAAAAATATTTTAAACACTTTCCTATAGATGAGAAAAAAAATTTCTATGAAGGTAGGGCCTACTATACCAGAGGCAGTTTGGTTATAAATATTATTCTGCTCTTGAATAAATGAGTGAATGATAGAAACACCTATCTGTCTGTAACTAATTACAGTGTACAGTGGGGTGCTTGCAGCTTAATCACAAAAGGACATCACAGGAGAAAACCATGAACAGTAGGTTTTCAGAAGTCAGTGAAGGAGTGGTGTTTGGTTCAAGAATCTAGAATTCAGTGATTCACTGACAGTTGATGGCTACATTCTGTGACAACAAAGACAAAGAAATAATTCTGAAGACTTTACCACGCTAATATGATAACAGATAGAATTATCACTGTCAGACTGCCTGCCACACTCACTAGGCAACTGTGCAGGGAATCTGGGCTGAGTTCTTCATACATCAACAGAGGGCAAAACTCTTAGGATATTTTTTTAACAAGTTCTCCTTTCCTTTTCCATCCACTCTATGTCTGAGGAGTCTTTGATGTCAACATGAGTTGCTGAGAAGAATGAAAACACACAGGAAATCTTATCTCCTGAAGTAATCATCTTGGTGATGTTGAGGTAGAGTCTCAAGCCTTGAACATCCCACAAACAGCAACAAACCAAGCCAGGACCCCATTTAATCCTTTTAGCTCCAACTCATTCTTTACTGGCAGGAAACAGTCCACTGAGAAGTCCAAGGCTTCACTGAGATTGTGTATATAGTTAATGTTTCAGTTCTATTATAAATGTATTCCAGGCTTTACAAATAATTTTATTTACATGGAATGTAGTAGGGTGCACTTTTTGCTATCCCCTATAAAACAAATCCCCTTTAAAAAAAATTTGCTTTCTAGTTAAAAAAAAAATCATTTCAATTATAGTGTCTTGAGAACATTGAAATTTTTTTATTTCATTGCTCAAAAAATGTGTTGTTTTTTTTTTTTTTGAAAGTGCTGTGCACACCTTCTGCTTCCCAGAGCTGTCTATTCCTGTTCCAGGCAGAACATCCACTGAAGTGGACCAAAGAAATGTCACATAAATCACAGTAGTAGGTTGCAGTCAGCAGAAGGCAGCGCCTTGGTTTGATGTATCTGGTAAAAAATGTCCTTCCCAGCCATGGGAAAGTTTGGTATACCTGACTAACATATCAGCAAGATTTCAGGATGGGCCTCTGTCATGGCTTAACCCCAGCTTCCATTAACAAAATTGTTTACTTTTATTAAAAACATGCAAACAGATGCACGTGAAAAACATGAGATGATTAGAAGGTAAATTAAACTGGGAGAAGAAGCAAGGCTCATATATAGAGAGCTCCAAGTTTGTTTCTTACCACTTTGAAAATAAGCGGGTGACTTGAGAGAGTTTTCTAATCCAGAGTGGGGATGGAAGCAATAGCCTGTGTTGCTTGAGATGTCTAAGTTATGTGACAGACTCCCTGTGTTGTCAGTGGAAAGAGATGGCTTCTGACATAGTTCTTCTATTCTATTAGAATAATATTGGAAGGGCATTTTCTCCCACCTTTTGCTAATTCTAATGGTAAGCTTTATGATAAATAATGCTTCCTTGCCCCATGGATCTTTAATGTTTGCTATGAATTTTAGATGATACCATAATGCAAGCAATGGAAATGGTTATTGGCTGGTGGGGCTTTTTCTAGTTGTATATAGTTCTGTACTGTCAGATATGATCAAACCAGAAATGTCTCAAGATTTACTTCTCAACATGCCCTTGGCTGGGGATATTGGTCATACTCCGTTCTGTACTTAGCTGTGTGTACATACTGTAATCTTCATTGAGAAGACAACATCCAGGTCTTTCTTGCTTAGGACACTGTTAAGAGCTGAACATCAGTATTCACATTAACTTTTTTTCCCCCAAATACTCAATTTCAGCTTCACTTGTTTTAGGTAATTTAGGATTCTGTGGAGCTTTTGAAGAATATCTTTTAACCTGCCTAATAAGATTTTGTCTAAAACGATATTTCACAATGTCATAGTATTCCTCAGGGATTCACGTTTTCTGTAATGTTTTACATTAATGCCTACTTTTTTATGATTGTGGCAAGCTATTAGATGCACTTCTGGTAAAAGATAATAATTATATGGACAAATTCTCAATTAAAATCATTTTAGTTCAAAGTAACGTGAACTATATTCATTGTCATTTGTGTAAGGTGGTTACCATGAGAGGCTTGTGCCCCTTAGCCATATGACTGCTATTTAGCATCACCTATAGTTTTCTAGTGTGCTCTAATATTAGAAGGATTTTGTAGTAAAACAGAATTTAAATGATATATCCCTTTACTAGTGCAAAAAAAAACCCTGGAATCTAATAATATTGGAGTATTCAAAGGCAGAAATATCTTTAAACCATTCTTGTCAGACTCTTGTTTGGTATTCTCACAAAAGAAATTCTGCTTTCAGACATTCTCTGGACTTGACAGACAGTTCAACACTTCCTGTAATTCAGCATTAAAGTTTTCTAAAGTTTAAATATAACATGCAATATAAATTGATTACTTTTTGTCTTAGTCCCAGTGGACACAGGAACTGTATTAACTTCCTGCATGTAATAGGCTCTAATTATATTTGAAGATTACTATCACCTCCTGCCTTAATCTTCTCTTCTTTGGACTAAATTCTACTGTTCATTCAGATTTCTCTTGACTCATTTTCTCAATCTCTGGTCATACTTTAAAGGCTTTCTTTTTCCATGTCTTGCAGAAACATGGCAAAATGAACTATAGTATTTAAAGATGAAAACTTAAAAGGAGATCTTGACATTGCTACCCATCAGCATGAACATTGGTGTCGTGCAAGAGTGTAAGGGTAAAATACCTTATCTGCTCTGCAATGTGAAGTACCCTCTAAAAATGCACTTTGTGTTCACAGAAAATTATTTTCACTGAACAAGCCACCCACTTTTAAGCACAAGATTATATTTTCTGAGCCAATTTTTACATGAAATGCAAGGTAGCTAACTGTTGCATCAATTTCAGATGTGAAAGTAGCAATGCATTCAAATTTCAACTGAGGTGCAATTTGAAAGTATGAAGTTTCATGTGAACAAATGCATAAAACTGTTTCCGAGACATTCTGTGATCTGTGCACTGTGGATTTTACATTACTTGGCTGTTGTCACTCACTGGGTTGTTTTTTTCACTGTGAAATAAGTTTGTGGTCTCAGCTCAGTTCCTAGGGGACTGGCATTTCTGAAACTGTTACTCCAGCTGCTGAGATCTCTGTTAGTATACAGGCTGTGACTGCTGAACTAGTCTGTGGTTCCCAGGAGCAGTAATTCCTGGTGAGTGTAGATATAAATCAGCAGGGTACAGGGGTGAAAAAAAAAAAAAAAGATAAATGGTCTTTGCATAAACATTGTCTCAGTCTTTTGCAGGACCTGTAATTTGGGAGGGTTCAAATACAGGAGGCTGGTACCAGCAAAGCGACGCTGAGTCAAATGAAGACTCGAGTGTTACAGGAGCACTTAAGTCCTTTGTGAGGTTGAATTTGCATTGGCAGAAGGTTCCATTAAAAAACATATATTTTTGAAGACTGTTCTTAAGAAATGATGGTGTGGACCTCTCTGAGGAGAAGTTGTACATGTGATAGTGGGTGATCATGACCATGGGACCTCATGAAGCAAGATACACAGTGCAGCAAGAAACAGTCACATATCAAAATGCACAGGCCAAATGCCTCAAAGACTGAGAGGAGAAATGATTTAGGGAATAATGAAAGACTAAATACACATGGGGAATTTTCTGTTCTCTTACATGAAACCCTCACCTCAAGTAAGAAGTAGTAGTAGTAGAATTCTTACATGGAAGAAACTCAATATAAAGCTTTAGAGAACCTAAAAGAGGAGCAGTGATGTACGGCTTGACAACAGAGTAAAGCTTAGCTTTGGGCAAGGCATAAGAGGCTATCTCTTAGGTCTCAAACATATCTTTCTAGAGTTTGGTGGATCGAGTCAGCTCTCTCATTAAAGAACAAACATGACACATACCAAGGAGGAAATTTATAACTTCATTTTAGAACACTGTCCTTTGGTGTGAGCATTTACCTGGAAAGGAGTATTAGGCCAGGACTTGAATCTCAGTGTCCTCCAGTATGGTGGGGGAGTGCCTTAGCTGTGAGGTATGTTGGCGTGGTGTCCTTCAGTATCTTCTTTGAAACCAAGAATTTGTTATTAATTCGATGTTATCTGCTTAGGAGGGAGAGGAATGGAAAGAGACAGAGGCTGAATCTATTAATTAGAACTGTCAGTTGGATGGCAGGATGTTCCTACTCCTATTTGTGTATATATCTAATGTATTATACATTTATAATGTGTGAAATTATGTATAATGAATATATAATTAATGTATGCACACAGCAACATGAGATTCAAAGAAACCAACACACAAGGTAATTGCCTGGTATTTTTGGCATTTCTGTTAGCCTGCAAAAAATACAGGTGTCACAGTTGCCCGCGTTCACTTAGGACTATAGTCTCTGTGATCTGCAACAGTCAGCCTGCATGGTATCAGCTGGGGAGAGACTGATAAATCACAGTGTGACCAGACTCATCTATGCCAGCTTTCTTTTTAAATCTGTTATAGCTGATATTCTAGGGTAGAATGACTTAAGTGACCTGCTTTGCAATGTGGACACCTTGGGCAGTCCTTGGCTTGCTGGGAGATGTAGCCAGCTGGGCAATAGTCCTAAGGACATTTGAAATGGTCTGTGTCAGTTTGTGTCATTAGGAGGTGGGATAAAATTGGCTCAATGAGTTCTGAGGTGCTTCAGATGTAGCCCTTAAACTCAAGGTGAGGTGAGTTTACTATTTAGTGAATGTGGCACTGCCATTAGGGAGGGGTTATATTTTGTGATAGGTATGAAATTGTTCACCTTCTGAGAAGTTGTAGTAAGGTATGTGGGCTATTTTTCACAGGCAATGCAACAGTTTTTGTTTATGTTCCCAATAATCAAAAGGAGACATTGATGCTTCTACACTAAATCACTTCTGAGCCCATGACAGTCATTTTCTAGTTTTGAAATAACACAGCTATGAACACACCATTGCTCACATAGCATCTAATCTTTTCCCATTTGGCAAGAAGCGGAGCCATTCTTTATTCCTTTTGAACCTTTTCTAAATCTGTGAGCTTTCACTTAATTTCAAAATGTGTATATGGCTTTGACATATTACAAACTCATGTTCATCTAATTCCAGGACAAACAAGCTTGAAAAAAATCATCTCCCTGCACTAATAGAATATAATCCCACGAATATAAATGTTGCTCTGTTTAGAAAATATAATGGGCATGTAACAGCTCAGAGCTAGGTTAGCTACTCAGTATAAAACTACCTGTGCAGTCTTGTGAACTGTATGAAAATGAGAAATGCTGAACCAAGAAGCAATCTGTGTTCACACATCACGTTCTTAATCACATTAGTCTCAAATATGCATTGATGACTTTTGTACTTAAAGCTGCTGCTGTTGTTTATTTTTCAATTTCTTCATTAACGCCAGATTCATACAGCATTAGGCAATAATTTGCTGAGCTACTGGCATATATTTTATTGCAAAAATGTAATCATGCCTGTCAATTACAGAACTGATTACATTATATGTCCAGGTTACTTTTGCTTCATATCACTTAAAAGAAAAAGAGGGTCTTCAGTTCTGCCTGCAGCAGAATAGCTTAAAAAATGTTTAAATTATTCATTAGTCACTAACATGAATAGCATCCAGTGACTGAAAAAAACAATGTCCTGTAACAGTGTGCAGTTGTTAATTACTTAAAAGGATGCAATTCTGAGACACCCATTTCTTGATAAACAAAACTTTGTGTGTGTTTAATCCACGTTGGCAAATTTCTGCTTTGTTTGTTGAAACTCTGGAAATGTGAAAAAAGGTTTTACTGTGTATGCTGGGAGTGATGTAACCATTTCAAAGCAAGGATCATCGATGGGTCTGGTATATTATTGTGCATTTTTCTGCATTAGACATAATATCCAGTTTATTAAAAAGTTTTAGGATATTTTCAGTTTAATTCCAAAGACAATTCATCTATTGTTCTTGTGCTTTGTGGGTGTGACTATACAAGGCTAGCAAAGAGATGAATATTAAAACTTAGAGCTTAATAATGTGAATTCTCTGAAGCAGTATGAGCCTTCCCAGTGAAAAACTGGGAATCTTTCCTTTGTGAGACTGAAATTCCTGGGAGGCACTTTCAAGGTTATCAATTAGACATCCGAGTTCTGAGCTTAGGTTTGAGTGTTGCTTGTGACGAGGTGTAAGACCACAGTCATTGTGTTTGGGTAGTGAGTGGGAATGAAGGAAGGAGCAGGTACAGCTAATGGGAGCACTGGGAAGGGAGAAGAAAATACTACATGGTTAAGACAAGTTGTGCATATATAAATTTGCTGCCCTTATGCAGTGGATTAGTGTGTAAAATGCTAGAGAACCTACAGGTATGTGTATTTGATATTTTGAATACATTTTTGTGATATTTTCACCAAAGGAAAAAGCAGATTGGGAGGGATTGAGAGACTGACTGGCCAAGTAAGGAGTGGGGCAGAGGAACTCACCTAGAAGGGGCCAGAACAGTGAGAACTCCTGTGCTCTGAACCTGGGAGAAAGATTGTTTTGCATGCGAGCTGCATGCCTGGGCTTGCAGAGTGTGATGCAGAGCAACCATTCATGGTGTGGAACAGCCAGGTAATATATGTGGGAAGTGTCCCAAACCTTGTATAGCTCTACATAAACTCATAAATGACTGCAGCTTAACTTTGAAGGGAAGTATTATGAGAGATCTTTGTCCATGCTGGTATGTTACAGACCTAGAAAAACAGCTAGAAGTGAAGTGTGTGTTATTCCAGGGCTCAGCTATAGGCAGCCGTATTTGAAACTGCAATTCTCTCTCAGAAGATGGGCAGGCAGGAGTGGAGGTATAACTTAAACTTGTGGAAGTTTAGAGAAGCTCCGGGAGAGGGCTTGTGCTCTGCAGCTTGGGTCAGCTGCAGACAAGTAGTTTGGCTGTCTCTTCATGAAGACTGGAAAAGGAAGAGACAGTTATGAGTAAGTGTTTATTATACATGTGTTTACACAAAGTGTGGAAATTATATGCTACTTGCAGGCTCATCTTTCCTACTGATAGCTTGCTGCTGGCAAGGCAGATGTTTCTCATAGGGTATTGCTTGGCTGTTTGTAAACAGCTTCTTTCAGAGATGCTCCCAAGAGCATTAACTTTGCTTCTGTGCTGGTATCTTCCTCCACTAGTTCCTGGCACCTTTTGTTGACCCCAACTGCCGCAAGCCTTATTTGAAAGTTTCATTTCTTCTGAATGCCTGTCTGGTTTAATTATCATAATTAGCTCTGCAGCATAGGTTTATTTAAAACCATTGTAAATTACTTCTAGGCGTATCTATAGTAGTAATATTTAGTAACTGGCAGTATCAGTTTTACTACTCCACCCTCAGAAACACTTTCTTCTTTAAAAATATTCAGTATATGTTAGGAAGTAGCTTCTTTTGTGGATCTAAAGCAAGAAAAAAATAAGGATGTGTCATATCATTATACCAAGGCAGTACTATTAAAAAAGGGAAAGTGAACATTTAAATACAATTTAATGAAAGCCATTGAAATCCTTAGGTATTTGGGAAATAGAGTAGAATTGGATTTATTATTATTATTTAAATGAATTAAAATTTGAAGTTTCTCTGTGTAGTGGGAACTCTAGGTTTTATCTAACTTTAACAAGGAGAACTGGATTCTCTTCCAGTTTCATCCCTTTTACAATATCCCACTTAATGTCCCACTTTCCCTCTGTCTAAAATCATAATATCTCACTGCCTTCTTAGCAGAGCGAGACACTTATTGGGACAGCGAGACATTTTGCTAGAACAGTGAGCAATTTTTGAATGTGACAAAGTAAGCTCTGCAGGTACTCTGAACTCCTCATCTGGAAGCTCCTGTTGAAACACAGGCATGTTTTTTTTCTGAGCAGGTGGGACAGTAGGAGAATAGTTGAGTTTGAAGCTCTTTAGCAAGGAAAGGCTGTTCATAACACCATTACTCTCAGCTACTAGTTATAAAAATTTGAACAATAACAATGTTATGGATTTGCTGTAGGACCCTTGACTTTAAGGGTGTATCAAGTGATTCCAGCCTCCTGTTCTTGCTTTGTTTATAGTCTCAGAAATAATGGCCTCTCTAGTGTTTCCCCAAAGTCTATATTAGAACAAAGTGTAATAGCATCAGTGTTCAATTCAGAAGGTGGCAAGGCATCAGTGCCTGCAGCAGTATTCACAGTGTAAACACTATATCTAGTGCTGACTAGATGCTATTCTATCACCAAATGACAGCAAACTTGCTTGACTACAGTGAATCTAAAACAGTTCTCTGAGCAGAGTCCTGCAGCAAAACACAGAAAAATGTAGTTTGTAATTAATGTTAGTCCAGTTTTGGTTAATGATGATCTATGTAACTAGATGCCATATCACTTACCTTTAGGAGATAAATATAGACCCATAGTCAGGTACTTGCACCAAATTTAGTTTGTTTGTTGAGGGATGCTGATAAGAAACAAGTGTCAGACCACATGGAACATTTCAACCTTGTTTGTTCATTGGAGATAAGGTAGAATCAAATGTGAAAGTTGCAGGCCAAACCAGTTATGACTGAAATCTTTTAAAATTACTTAAGCCTTGGACCTGTAGGACAAGGCACAGGATTTGCTTTGGCGTGGTTGGGGAACGAAGAAGCTGTTAAGAAGGTTTACAAGAAACAGTTGAAGGAGCTATAGAAATGTTTTCTTTCTTACATAATTGAATGAGGTTGTAGAAAACTTGTTCTGTAGAAAAAACAAACCCACCAAATACTCTAAAAAATGACATTTTTAATTTTCTTCAGTAAGAAGCAATTGCTTCTGTGTGTGTGTCCCAGAAGTCCCAAAGTCTCTATAGACAGCCAGAAGATTTATATTTGAGTGAATGCCACTGCATCACACACAGGAGCTTGCAGAAGTACAGTAAACATCCTTCAAACAAATTCTCATGTGCCCTGACTACAAAGTAAATGAAAAGCAATACACAGGGTTGGAAAGAAACCACATTTCTAGGTTGGTTTCAATAGACTCTTAGTTTTCCCAGTGTGTTAGTACTCACTCTGAGTCTGCTGCATCCTGCTTTCTCCTCCACGACACAGCTGAATTGCACTTTGTCTTGCACCGTGACATTTTATGGTAAACCAACATATCAAGAAGTTTTATCTTTAAAGCAGTAAAAATAATAACTCTTGGTACTTGTGTGGGGTCTGGTTAATTTAATCTCTTAAAATTTAGTCAATAGAGACATAAAAATAACATATTTCTCCCCATGCTAAAGAAGCAGGAAAGAAAGTAGATTAAAGCAGAGTCCAGGGTTAGTTAAAATATCCCAAGCCATACTGTGCAATTGATTTTTGAACAGAAATCACCACTGAGCTCAGTGGGGATTTCTGCTTAAAAATCAATGGTGCAAAATGACACCCTCAGATTAAGATACAAAGATGGAGGACGAGGCTTAATTGTGCATTTTTGTTTGGATAAGTTCCCCCTACAGAGGGAGATGCTGCTCTTTTCATTAAACAATAAATGGCAAAGCCTTGAGGAATTTTCATGCAAGAGGGTGGTTGTTCTAATGACATTCCTATTTCAAATCTTACCATCTATTAGATTTCACTAGTTTAATTAAAAATAAACACAGAGTCATATTAAATATTCATAACTTTTTCAGATTTAGGTAATGTGAAGAATGTCTATCAGGAACTAGAGGGCACTGTTCGGGCAGACAGAGGCATATGAGTGTCTCTACACACCTAATAGACCAGGAAACAAAGACTTTTTGGGGGGTTTTTTGGTTTTGTAGCGTTTTCTATGATATGAATCCATTAATATATCTTGGATTCTGTCAGAAACAGCAATTATTTGGACTTGCTTCATAGATGAGGAAATAAAGCACAGCAGCACTGCATGACTTGCCTGTTTTCTTTGAGGAAGGGGGTAGCAGTGATGGTGGATGAATACTCTGTCCCCTTCTCCGGAGGCAGAGTTACAAAATGCTCTGACTCTCCTTGGAGGAATGCCTGGCTGGTTTTTAAGAAGGCTGTTTTTCATGTAAGGAATGAAGATAGCCACAGAATACATTGCAGGAAAAGTTAATTGCAACTATTATTGTTACAAAGTGGATTAGATGATGAAAGGCCTTTCTGAAAATTATGTAATCAAAGGGGGAAAAAGAGAACGTGTTTGAAGAAAAAAAAGTTCTTGCAGATGGTTGTCAAGCAGTGAGATAAAAGCTGACAGCAGAATTCCAGATAGAATTCTTATGACTTTTGCCTATTCATACCCGATTGTGATTAAGGTAGCAGGAAGCAATAGTACTTTGAATTATTGCTGGAATTGATCTTATTGGTCCATAGGGCAAACAAAAAGTTTGATGACTTTTATTTCTCTACAAAAAGTGGTTTTGGGTGTTAATCTGATTTCAAATCTGTTGTGATACTATCAAGAAAAAAATAAAGCAACCTATAGCTGCTGAGACAAATTTTGACTCAAGGTTTGCCCTATTGAATCAGAATGTGCAATCTAAATACTCTAAACTTTGAAAAAAAAAAAAAATCCAAGCCACTATGTCCCAGAAAAGCAATTAAGAAAAATTTGACAGGAATCATGGAGTTTCTGTAATCTAGTGATGGACACCTTGAGACATAACTTCACTGATTCTTGCATAGCTTAGTCAGATCTGTTCAGGATTTATTTCCATGAGAAATGTTGGTCTTGTTTTCTTAAAAGAAAACATCTTGCATGAAAAGATGTAGTTTTGTCTCTGGCTTCCACAACTTCTAAGTTTGTTTTCTGTGGTGAAAGAAACCACCAAACCACCCAACCCAACAATCTTTGTTTAAAAAAAACAAGCCAGTGAGAATAGGCAGAAGGAAGGGGTTTTTAGTATTTCTGTCTTATCGATGCTCTAATGCTTCAAGGTATCTCTAGGGTTCCAGTGATGTTAATACTAATAAATACATGTCTAAGTTTTGATATTTTTTTTTTCTCTGAGGACATACTGGTGTTTCAAACCGGTTGTTTTGTCTGAGGTATAACTACCACAGGGAGATGTTTTTCTGGCCTGTGGATGTATGGTTTTGTTTATGCAATTCTATGTTCTGTATAAATTGTTTTTAAGTGGTGATTGAAGAGGAACTCATTCAGTGGGAATAAGCGGTTTCTTAGCTATGCTTTTGACATTGGCTCTGATGCATCCTGGTTCAGCTTAAGTGAGGTGGCTATGATTTGGCAGGTCTGCATGTGACTCAGCAGCGGCTGATGCAGCTGTGCCCGTTTGGCACACAGGTTTTTCATTTTGCAGTTGGTAGCTGGCCAGTAACAACCAGTTCTATACGTTTTCTTGCAAATGGGTGGGAAATAGCGACCCACGGTTGCTTTATATGCAAAGAACAAGCACCAACAGTAGGGTTATATTCATATTCATCCTACTGATGGCCTTCAGGATTACAGTGGAGGAGAGGGTAGGTAGTCTCGGAATAGGCACGTGTGAGAGCTGGAACATGTCTGTTTCTCTGGGTTCCTCATATAAAGGGTTGCAGTGTTTCTTGGGCTTTTAGTAGCTGACTGAGGAAACTGCATCATACTGCCCATGTGCATGTTTTAAGAGTAGCTGATTTTCTGAGGTATTTTGAAAAGCCAGTTGTTTTCCAGACAGTTTCCTTATGACACTGTATAAAATTTCAAGAACAGAGGACTTGTGTACTTTAGGAATTATAGAAGACTCTGAAGTGTGCCAAGACTATGTTATGATATTATCTAAACAACACATTTTAGAACTGTTATTTAGGACTATGTAAGTCCGTGTTGGAGGCTGCTTTTTCCCAGACCAGGCACCTAGCCATGTGTTACATCCATTATGTATTTTTTTCTGTTCTCCTGTAGACAATGTATTCTCTGTTTTCCTTTCATTCTCTGAAAACAACTATCTCTTCATCTCACTGAATATCTCAGCAGAGCATCATTATGAAGTGAAGCATGCAAAATTAAAAAGTAAAAAAGTAATGGCTTATGTAAAGGATATTAGGTCATTGCTCTCAGATGAGATGTGATGATTTTGAAAAATGGACCGGAGTGCTTCAGGTCAAATGTGAAGGCAGACTCTCAGTATGTGTGAGATGGGGCACAACTGTGATGTTGCACAAAATCTTCCTCAAGAAACTTGATGAGTTGTCTGTAAGAAGCAGAGTCAAAATCTAGGGATCTGGATATCCTGCCAGTCAGCAGCAGTTTGTGTATTACAGAAAGACATATAACCTTTAGTCTTGAAGTGTTGAGCACTGATTAACTTTTTATTGTTATTTATTGCTGTCTTCAAGCATGGTTCAGTGTTAGAAGATGGTGTCTTTTCTAGACCTTTGTTTTAATGGGAAGAAAAGTTCCTCTAGTGACTTCACTCTGCTCATGTTCCTGTTTTTAGCCTTGCTGACGCTTATAAAAAGACCTGAAGCTGTGAAAACACTCTTTTTAAAGTTAATTCCATTCTGAGCCATCATGTCTTTTCAGGCTCCTTGGCACTTGAGCCCCAGGTCACAGTGCAGAGATAAAAAATATGTATGTTCATAATTAGCTTATAAATAATGCAGTGTTCTCATTCAGACTTCATCCTTTCAGCATGCCCATGGATTATTGTTCTCTGTGCAGGTTAAAATTCCAAGCACTCTGTGGCCCAATTTTTCTACAAAGTGTTAGGTTAATTCTCCATTACAACACACTCAAAGCCCAAAGAATACAGTGGTGGGGGCAGCCTTTTGTAGGCATTATGTTTGGTTTTAATTTGTTTTTCTGCCAAGAATGTAACAGATACATGATCCGGTGTTTGTCTTCAGGTATGAGTTGTATAGCTGGGGTCTGAACTGCTGATGCTGTTAGACTCATACTTCACTCTTGTCTAATCTCAAAGGTTTTATACTATAGATAGAACTAGATTGAGGTTGGTTGATGCTGAGATACACTAATAGGTAGTTTAATAGAATAAAGAGCATGAAAGGGGTACAGAGTTCACACAAAATATTTGGACATAAAAATGTGCCCACCCTTCTTCCCTGCAGTTTCTGGGTAAACAACCTCCAGTGCCTCTTAACAAACCTGAAAGGTTAGCCCATTTGAGGGGAAAAAAGCCACGCACAATACCCTCTGACATTTATTAAAGAAATACCTTTTCTTCAACAGATGCTTGCTACTCAGATTTAACAAACCAGAATATTTTTAATAGCTACTGGCAATTTGCATGGGGAAAGAGATGGAATATGAGAAAACTTGCCCTAATTACTAGTCTGCTTATGTTTTTGTTGAACGGGTGCTACTGTCAATTACTGAACATGGATCATGCTGCCATTTTCAATGGGGGTTTTTGTGGCAAAAAGGTAGAGGGTCAGAAAAACTTGGAGACACCTGTTTTTATTGTGCATCCTCCCAAAGGCAAAGTGATGAGAGTGAGGGAGGAACGAAGAAGAAATGTCTCATCAAAAGCAAGAAGCTGTAATCTCTCCCTCTTCCTCCATTCCTCACAGCCTCTCATGTAATTCTGCAGGGGCATGTTTTCCCCCTGGAACTCAGCATCATACCTATCCAGAAGTAATTCTATAAATACAAGAGGCATCCTCATGCTCTAGTGTACTTGCAATATGGACAGCTGTTGTTGATTGGAGACTGAGAACTAGCAACACTTAAATGTCTTTTCCTTTGGTTTTACATTAATAGAAAAGTGTGAGATGTAATCTAGCATAGGAATATGCTGCAGCCTCAGACCATCGTTTGTGAAGGGTTACAAACAACAGTGTTGTACTAGAAGACAGGAGAAGAGGATATGCAAAACCCCTCATTAAAATGAAAGGAGGTAAATGAGCCAATTAGCAGTATTCTAGTTCTGGTTTTATCATGAGAGAGGTGAAAGATAACCCATAGCACAGTTGAGAAAGAATAGTTTGTCATGAAAATTAAGGAAGTATTGGTTGAAAATAAGTCTCACACTGCTTTGATTTTTATTTTTTTTGACACAATAAAACATAGTGCATAATGATGTAATGGAAAACCTGAGTAATGGAACAGGGAGTAAGTTTATAAGATTTGCTAGAAGGAAACAATGAAGTGGAAGGAGGAGCCAATATTTTACAGTGCAAGATTAAAATTTACAATTATATTATTCAGTTGAAAAAGTAGTCCGAAAAGATAGGATGAAATTCTACAGCATTATATGGTCCTGTGCTATCCCATTTGCACAGAAATAGCAAGAAAATATAAGAGGAGAAATCACTGATCTAGGAGGATTTACTTTACTTTTTTTTTCCCCAGAAAACAGTGATGGGATTATGACAGTGTATAAACTGCACAAAAATCAGTGTTCTTGTACAGTTGCAAAAAGATCAAACTCACTTCTGGAATGAAAAGTGCATATCTAAACCTCACATTTTACTAGCCCTGAATGAAGAGACTACAGTTATATTATACTGTTTTCCATTTTGGGAATGAGAATTTTCAAGAAAGTTTTGAACAGTCATTTATAGAGGGCCTAAAGGGGAGTAGGATTTGTCTAATGATATGAGCTGTAGAGAAAGATTTCAAAATTTCAGGATTTTTAGGATGAAGGGGAGTCTGAGGGAGGCATGATTATGATAATAATTACATACAAAAAGAATATTGCAAAATGAGAAAGTCTGTATATGAGTCTGTAGTGACTAAAGTAATAGACTTAAATCACAGCTAGAAAGATTTAGGGAGTATCTTCAGAAGCAAAGATAGATTGTGCTGTTTGGTGAGTTTTGAAGTTTGCTTGTTGGGGCTCTCTAAGAAAGGGATGGGAAAGTGTTTTAGGAATGATAGAAGTGAAATGGATCCTGCCTTGGGCAGTGCAGCGATCAGTACTGTCCAGTGGCCTCTTAAAAGCCTCTACAGGTCTATGTTTGGGTTTGTTTTGTTTTGTTTTGGTTTGGTTTTTTTTTTGTTTGTTTTTTGTTTTTTTTTTTTTTTCTGCAGTAGTAGTGGAAAGAAGTGCTTTAACCAGAGCAGCTCATCCATTTCTAAAAGACAATCTGCATTGTTTAGAAGGCATGTAAGTGTCCCATATTCCTTCTATCAGAATTACTGGTGAATGGCTCGTTGCACTGTTCAGCATAATCATTTTTGTTTCTGATAAAACATTTCATCTCAGAGTTCCTTTGAATTTATTATATGATGAAAGACTATGGCACAATTCCCAGATTAGGCAGCACTCAGTAATGGAATTCCTTGAACGTGTGAGTGACACTAACGTATTTGCTGTGTTGGTGTAAATATTCATAGGGAGATTTTTTTGCATTTTCTGGTCTGTACACAGAGTATATTGTGTTTTTGCAGAGATTTCATAGGGATAAACAAAGACTGAATGCTCATGCAGTAGTAAGTGATGGTGACTAAGAAATGGTAACCTGCCATGTTCTTTGGTTTAATAGAAAATGCTTTTAAAAATGTGCTCCATTGTTTTAGACTGAGGGCCTTGGTTAAAGTTTATTTAATCTTTTAATTAAATGACCAACTGCAAACACAAAAAAAGGTTTCTGTTGTTTCACAGGGAGAATTCATCCATTAATAAAATTGACAACATAAAGTAAATGCAAATACTAATTTGTTTAGTTATGCAGGGAGTCATTCAAAGATGAGTGAAACTGAACTCCTAATTGAGGTACAGCCATTTTTATATACTATGTGAAACTCCTGTAGGTTGCATTGTGGGCAGGGTCCAGACCTTTGTCACCTACTGCTTCTGACCCAGTGTTTGTTGCAGTTGTATTTGAATTGAGGTTAAGGCTGTGTGTATGTTCCCAGGAAGTCCAGACCTTGTTTTGAAATATCTTAAGCAGTGAAAATCAAAGCTCTCTGTCACAGTAGACTCTAATTTAAATCCCTTCTCTGTATGCACATCACATGGTCAGGTAACATAATCTAGTTACTTTTTTTCTACTTTATTTTTTCTATCTTCTAATTGTTACATGTCACTTGATGATTATATTGGGAGTAGACTTGTAGCCTGTATCAGAACAGTAGGGTGATGCCAATGAACTCCACTTGTGCTCCAGAGACCAAAAGGTCAAATGCTGAACTCCCCTGGCTGCTTGTCTACTTCCCTGGCGGAGATGGACTGATCATTTCACAGGATACGTAGTTTAGATAGAATCAAGAAGAGAGATGTTGGAGAGAAAAAAAAAAAAAGCAACCACTGGTTAGCTTTTGTGAACAGCAAATGTGGAATAACATTCTGATTCTCATGTGTTATTTTTTTGCTGTTGAGTTCTTTGATCTGCCTTGTTTTCATAATTGCACCTTAGTATTGCTGAAAGGGCTTTCACGGACAGGAACCTCCATGGGAAGTTTATTTTTGTTGGCTATCCTCAAAGGCTCTTTTGTCAATTTATTATCACAGTAGCAAGATATGCACATACAGTAAATCAATGCAGGTTAACTTTTTAATAGGAAAGGCATTCTACATTTCTGGCATCAGTCTGTATCTTCTTTCAATTATAATGTGTCTCACTGGGCTCAGCATTTGTCTGGTAGTTGTGCGTATTGGCGACAACTTAATATTCAAAGGTCAAGATGCAAAGATCTGGCCAGTGTGATGGCATCTTTGCTCTTTAATAATCAGATGGGATGTCTGTGATGTCTTGAAGTGCTTCTTCTAGGTGGCACTGTACCACTGCAGTAGTTAATTGCCTGTTAGCTTCTTGGATCAATGTAAAAGAGAGATGTGAAGATTTTTCCAAAGTCTGTTTTCTTATTTCCTCCCAACACAGCTCTATTTGAGCACTTTCCTCTGATTTATCCAAGAATAACCTGAGAATGTGAAAGGAAACTTCAATACTCAATTTAGGTACTTGCCTAGGTGTTTTCTCCCTAGATAAGGGTGGAAGAAAGGGGGAAATTTCACCTTCTCTACATCCAAAACTGATGATTATTCACTACAGAGGGTCACTGAGAAAAGGTTCTGTAATTTCTCAGTAGCCCCGAGGTGCCTTGATGCTGTGCCTCCAGTGGGGCCAGTGATTCTGTATAACTCTTTGACATTCTCCCTGGGGGGAGCTGCATTAGTTACTGATCTGTTCTGCAAGTGATTTGGAGCTAACAGAGCCTACGCAGGCCTGATTCCTTGCTCACTCATTACTGCTTTTTTCTTGAGTCCTCTCTCAGATATAAAGTTGGTTCTGTGTGCAGCTCGAGCCTCCCTTTGTTTACAGCTGAGATAAGCATGATTACTTGCTGGACTTTTAGGACAGGCTTCACAAACCACCCCTGACCTTAACTGCCATAAGGAGGTTATGTTTTAATGCTCAGTCACACACTATAGGAATAATTTGTATTGATGCTAATTTCCACCACTGTGGATGTTGTGTATAGGCTATGTTCTCTGCTTGTATCTGGGACATAAATGAAGCCATTTTGGGTTAATAACTCCAAAAATGTTTTCACATGTTTCCAGATGCACTTCCCTGACAATCTAAGAACTGTGGCATCCCAACACTGTAAGAATTCTCATCTCTTTAAGTTCTGTTCCGCTTGATGTGAGCTTGAATATTGAAATTAGGAAAAAAATTATAACAGTAAAAAAATGTATCCTGGTCTTCCTCTTTTTAAAGATTTTATTCATTGCAGTAACAATTCCCAGGAGGTGGAGAACAACTCTGCTTCTCACATCAACTTTTACCCTCTAGAGTTTTTTTAATTTTTTTTTTTTTTTTTGCGTCACGATCATGTCATAACATCCAGCGTCAATGTTAACACCGGGCTGGGAGAGTCCCAGTAGCTCACAGCTGTCCTACCTCCCTGCAGAGTCAAGGAGCCCTGAAGTACAAGAAATGAAACACTGTGATTTGCTGATTTGAGGATTTATTTCACCACTTCAGCATTGTGGGGGAAGAGGTAATCATCACCTCAAAGCACGTTTTTCATTTTCCCCTTTTCGCTAACTGTCAGGATGCTATGACATACCAAACAACTGGTCAATATTGTAATAACAGTGCTTACCAGGATGCCTTTGAATGCCTTTCCATCCTAAATGACCATATCATTCCAAATACCTTCGACTCAGGGGAGAAGGAAGAATTTAAAGTGAATCCAGTGTATTTACAAGGATCTGCTCTACTTATAAAAAATAAAGTAACTTTTGGTTATCGCTGTGGAACTGATCATGTATTTTCAGTAAAGGACTTCAGACACATCAGTGTACCTATGTGAAAGCTTTTGAAAAATTAAGGCTGATGTGTTGACAGCTGTAATACCTCTAGCTTTTAATCCTTGGTTTCTTTTTTTCATTATTAGGGATTCCAGGACATGGGTAGCAGAAGATTAGGTTTATCCACTAACAATATGAAATCTTGTAATCCCTTGAAAGTTAAAATCTTCCTTGGGTTGGAGAAGGAAACACTTTATCAATATGTACAGCTAGTGGCCTCTTTAAAGGATAAAAAGCCCATCTAGCTTGGGGGAAGAAGAGTCATGTTATATTGGCCTAAGGAATCTAAATTTCAAACCTGTGCCTCAGTTCAAGGAAAAGGCTTAGGTGAAGCTACAAGGTTTTATTCATTTTTTCTCTCCATTGGGTATTGCTTCAATTCAGGGAAATATACGGGTTTTTTCCTCACATATTGCTTCCCATCCATAGCTTGCTAAGAGTTTTGCAAGGCTCTGTAAATAGTATTTAACCCTTCTGCCAGGTACTGACTGGCTGCAACAGGAGCCTCTGGAGGTCCTCACTAAGTAACAACCCACAAAGACATACGCACCATCTGGAAGCCTGGGAAATGGAATTTAATTGTCTCAGTGTTGCCTAAGTGATACTTTCTCAGTCACAAGTGGTGAGTTAATCAAATGAGCTTAGGCAAAGGGAACTTCTGGAGTGCTGGAAATATGAGAACATTTCATGAAAAGCTGCTGCAAGACAAACAACTCACCCCACCAGTTAGTAATCTGTCTTCCCCAGTTACTCACAGATTGTCTCTTGGTGGGGGGTGGAGTTTGTGACCTCAAAAGGCTGGTGAAGGAAGCAGGACCAGACCCTGAATCAGCTGGAGTATGGAGGTAGGGTTAACCTGTGTTCTTTCTTAGAGTGGAGCTCAAACTAGCAGGATTGGTGGGTATCTAGGAGTGTTTCATGAGAGTTATGCTGTAGTGGGATAGAAGAACCTCATGTTGGCTGGGCCAGAGAAAAATGAAAGCTTCTTAAACAGCCTTTCTCCTACCTTCTCTCAGTGAGTCCTCCTCTCTGACATCTTGGGGTGATGTCCCATTTTTTATCCTAAGCTGGAATCCTTTTGATGTTGGCCTGTGCTGCAACAAACTCCTCAAGGGCCTTGTGGGTTGCTAGGGAAAGTATCTTTCAGTCCCCTCCGTTCTGACCACGTCTCCTATATAAAGTACATTCTTACCGTAGCCTTATTTAGTATATAGTCTTGTCTCCACCTGACCTGCTCTGTGCTCTAGAAGATCTCACATCAGTCCAACATGCTGAATTTCTCTCCAGGAAGACATATCACGACCTTTCTCCTCTCCTTTCTGAAGGGACAGCAGTCAGCTGAATGTGACTCGGTGGCCAGCCTAACCTGATTTGAATAGAACACGCGATGCTGATACTCTAAATGGCAAATAACCAAAGGCATAGCACCCATCACAGAAGGCCTCTCCAGAATTTTTCTAAATCTAGGTATTTCTCATCAGCCACTGCTTCTTGTTGCCTCTCATCAGCCTTCCCGCTCAGATGAGTTGAACTGCCCCTGTTCCCGCTGGCTGCACACCCCCTTGGCTGCTCCCACTGACTGTGCACCCCCTTGGCTGCTGCCACTGACTGCACTCATTGCTGGGTTCACCCCCACCGTGTTCTCTGCTTGCTGCTTCCAGTCTCGCTCTCCGTGCGGCTCTGTGCATGGCTGTGAGGCATGAGTCTGCTTTCCCACAGCGCTCATCTGCTGACTGCACCTGAGGTAGCCCCTGAAGGCAGTTCAGCTGTTCCAGAACTGTCAGGCAGCAAATGTCCAGATTTCTTATTGCAAAGCAGAAGGTTTCTGGATAGAAACTTTCTGAACAATCCTTGGTTCCTTGCCGCGGTTGGTCTCAAAGCTGCAAGTCGCAGTATTAAATCGGACTGACTACTTCCCTGAAGCACATCTAGCAGCCTTGGGGCTTTATGCTTTGCATAGTGTGATTGCCAATGAAATCAGTCCTTGAAATTCAGAGTTCACATGTTTCTTACACAAATGTCTCCAAAACATGGTATATGAGCAAGTAAGGAAAATGCTCCTGTTAGTGCTGTTTTCTCTTGATTCTGCTAAAGGACATTTTTACTGTTCATGTCTTCCACCCCTTACACTTGATTTCCTCTCCTTTTTCCTTCTCTTTATCCTCCTTTGAGACCCAAGTCATTTGTCCAATGAATATAGTCAGCAACCTAATCCACAGGAGATACCAAGTCTCATGTCTTTTCAGTGTGTGTTTTTATCTAGAATACTTGGAGATGGATTTCAGAAGTGTTCACTGTTATAGTCTATATAATAGAAAAAGGAATATTCTAATTTAGATATATTTTGCTGTTTGCTTTATTGAAGCTATCTCAAACTGACCCTATTTAGGGAAATACCGAATGCTAATGAAATTAACTGAAGACTAATGAGGAATCCCTTTTTATGCATTTTTCCAATGAGCAAGAAAATGTATATGTTTTATGCTTTATTAGTGAAAAATTAGGCGTAAATAATTATTTCTAGAATGTGGTCTATCTTTAAAGGTATATCTTTATAGGACAGTTTCTGAGATGAGTTTTCAAGTTAAAATTATCCAAACCAAAAAAAATAGCTCTACATGTTCTTGGTTGTATCATTTACTTAGTAGTAAGACAGCCATTGGGGTCAGGCGAGCCAAGAATGTGTAATCGCCTCCATGAAACAATTCCCCTCTTGATTTCCTATAAAATTTAAACTGAAACATTTCAGGAAAGCAGGACAGTCTTAATACCTTACTATTACAAATGAAGCTTCTAGAATAGAGGGATTAAAATATTTACTTCAAACATAAATTCACAGCAGCAATAAACTTATGTGCACATTGAAACTTCTCCTTACTCTTGTGTGAGTGTGTGTTTACTCTGCTAAGACAATGCCTCGGGCCCTGGGCTTGCTGCTGCACTGCATGAGTTCAAAGGGTTTCCTCACTCTAACTTTCTGACTGACTAGGGCTTTGGAGAGAAACAAACCCCCTAAAAATCCATTATAACTGGACTCCTACAATACAGGTGACAGGTATATGCATTTCTGCCTAAGGATATTAATAAATAAAAGCCTCCCAGATTCATTCATACGAAGAATGCTTACAAAGAACTGATAGCATTTGTTTCTGGAATCTGGAAGCTTTACTTTGCATCAATATTCATTATATATATATGTCTGTGTGTATAGATATATCTATATGTGTTGGTTTTACATTAGTCAAAGAAAATTCTTTTACTGAATTATAACTTAAATGGAAAAGTTTGCTGGTGTCCTAACAGAATTTGAAGAAACTGTCCTTAGAACTCAGTGCTTCTACTTTTTTCCCAAGCCTGAGTAATTTTTGAGACAGTTGAAAATAAGAGCCTGATTAATACCTAATGGGGTCAATGGGAACCTTTCCAATAACTGCAGTGAGCACTGAAACAATTTCATTTGAATCTCTCTACTTTTCATCCCATTACTCCTTTTTTTTCAATTTAGTGATAGAATCTTCCTCAGTTTGGAAGTGTTACCGTAATAATGAGACAAACCTGCATATATACCTTCAGACACATGAACACTCCTGCCCAGTTCTGAGGGCCATCTGTATGCATTAACATCCATACATGTACTTCTATTTTTGAGGGATTGAGACCCTAAATACAAAAGTGAATCAGGATAAATTTATATAGCAACTCCATTGCTTACATTCCTTCTCTGAGATATGGCCTTAATGGCCAATTCAGAAGAAAATTTCTCAGGTAATAACCAGGGAGAAAGGAACACTGTACTGCACATCTAATGCACATCTAAATAAAATAAAATTGCCTAGTAGAACCATTCCAAGAATCCTCTGAATTTATTTGGAGCAAAACTTAAAATTCAGTGTGAACTTCCTGATTCTTCTTCTTGTAAGGTTCTGCTACTTATATTTTAAAGCTTTGTTTTTTGTGGTTCCACCCTATGTGTTTGAAAAGAATAAACCACTAGATACACTTTCTAATTGCCTCAAAATATCACTCTGTGATTACAAAAAAAAAAAAAAAGTAGTCTCAATACATAGGATTCATTGTTATACTGCAATGTGTACTTTGTCTTTACTGCTCTGGGTTATAGATACAATACAGTTGTGCTTTTATTAATGTACTGCCCTTCACAGAGAAGAGTAGTACCAGAAGAATGGATTGAGACTTAGCAGGACTGCACAATTAAAGATATCTCTAAATCTCCATTGTCTTCTCAAAATCAATCTTCTCCAGTTCTGCCTCTGCTAGTCTGGAAATCATTGGGTTGTGCCACTGATTCTGGCCCTAGAATCAGAACCCTTGATGATCTTAGAAGTCTTTTTCAACTTTAAAAATTCTATGATTCTAATAAAAATCTTAACAAAAGATCTTGAAATGTCTTTGGAATACTGATGCACTTTTTTTCCATCTTTGTATTGTAATTGGTACTATATTCTGCCAAAAGTGTTATGCCTTTTTTTCTGCTTAAGGTTCTGGCAAAATGGTTTTGGTTTCAGATGCAGAGGAAATCTTTGCTTGCTTCCACTTCTTAATGTCTTTTTTTCTCAACTTTGCCTGCAGGATATTATTTGGATATAGTATGTGATGTGGATATAGTATATGATCTATGTGTATGTGCACATATATGCACATGCTTACACACATATAATTCTTATACTAAATTTCTCTAAAAGTTTCATTTCTTCTCTCAAATTTCATGTGGTTTAAACCTCACTTATTTTTCCTGTGCCTCTTTTGGGCAGGAAAAGACTTGTTATCTCTTTGTAAAGTGGCGTACTGGTATATGTGCTGGGTGGGTAGTAACAACAGCAATCCATCAGGACTGTGCTGCACAGACTTCTGTGCCAACTGCCAACTTCACCATGCTCAGAAATCATGAGTCAAGTCCCAGAAGAAAAATAGAATGGTTTTACATGTTGTGAGACTTCAGAGAACTCACACATTTGTGGCTGTTTTGTGTTGCCTACGTGTTCTGTGGCATTTAGTGTCATGTTTTTGTAACTGCTTCTTGCAACCCAGAGACTCAGCAACACTCCTTCCCCAGTCATTATTAATGATGGTTGAGGTTATCTTATGTTGATTCCCAAGGGTGGAGCTATGATGCAAGCATTGCTTACTTTGAACTGAAAACTCTTCCTGCCTTTCCCTCTGGGAACCTGCCTTGTAATGTCCTGTAATTGCTAGCCCCAGCTCAGCCAAGCGCACAAGCACATGCTTCATTTCATTGTAGCTCTGCTTAAGTGTTCTCTCCTTCAAGCAATTACTGCTACAATTTAAAGACTTGGCTGTATTTTGGTAGCCTACACATTTTCTAGGCATTTTCCAAATAGAAGTGAAAAGGATAGGCATGTGGCCTTCAAACACTGAAGTCATAAGGCCAAGATTCACAGTTTACATGTCAAGCAATACTCTTATCTTAGCTGAGTATGAGAAAAAAAAAAGAAAAAGCAGAGATATTTTTTAATTATCTTGCCTTTTTGTAGTTTATCCTGAGCAAATGTTTGAGCATCTGAGACATTTCTATTCTTGGTGAGTAATAGTGTCAGTCTTTTTTGCTTCATTTGCTTTTCATGTAAGATTCTTGCCAGGCAAGAGCAAAATATTCAGGTCTCATTTACATTGAAAATGACTCTCTCATGGTTTAGGGGAAAAGATAGAGCTGTTTTTTTCTGACAGGTGTTCTTTTGTTGGTGATAGTACATGCAGCTCTAAAGTGATGTTCTATAAGGCTTCAATGCTTTCTATAACTGCATAGCTAGTCTTTAAAGACTGTAAATGTTAAAGACCTCTTCTCCAGGAGAAAAAATATGAAGCTCTGTCTTTGGTGAAGAAAATGACCTGTGATAGCAGAGTACTTTGATTGTGCAAGTTCAAATCCTTGACGGATTCAATCATATGAGAAATGTAACAAGCAGCTATAGGTGAATTTTGTAGTTTTTTCAGGCTGAACATCTAAAAATTCAGATGCTTATCTGCTACTTCTTGGCCTGTAAGTCTCATAAGAGAAAACTTCAACTGGTTTGACCTTAGCTAGTAATACCTCTANCCAAAATAATTTAATGTTTTCTAATAGTATTTTATACCTTGAGCTGTTTCAGATCTTGAGCAATCGTTGGTAAAATGGGCTTAAATTTGGAGTTAGACACATTTTTTCATTCAGAATGACAGACATTTACTTATTCTTAAAACACCATCCTGCCACTATATTTTTTTTTCTTCAACCAAATTTTCAAAACTGAAAACCTTACAAAACACACATGAAAATATTGGGTGGTAGGAACACATTCAAGTATCTTTTAGGTGATTTGCCAGGCAATCACTAGCACATTCTTCACATCTTCTGGAGTTCTGAAGGGTTTCCTGGTTGTCAGACCTAGATACAGAGAACCAGAAAGTGGGAAAGAAGTTGTAAGAGAAGTTGAAGAGCAAAAACCCCAGTGCACAGAGCTCCTCGGGCAGTTCAGAAGCTCTGGAGAACACTGATTGACCTGTGGATTGATTTTATGAGGGAGAAAGGTTTGATTCTGAGTAACAGGGAAAGTGGCAGGGAGATTTGTGACAAATGCAAATCCTTTGGGTCTCTCAAAAAAAAAGCACTGTCTTTTATTTGTTCTTTAAAACTGTGAAGTTTTGTCACTACCTATTGATTGTAGTGCTTTAAGTTCCCCTGTTGTGCTGTCATCAGCTGCTCACATCTTCCCGTGTTATTTGGCTTGTCACATACATCCTTTGATCTCTTCTTGTACTTTTGTCATAAAAGCTGCTATGAACTGGACCGAACATCAACAGTGATCTTGCCAAGCTGAGTGCACTTGACAAGGCCAACTAGTGACAAGCTCACTTGATTTTGTCCCTGTGCAACACTGCAGAAGTTCTGTCTGGAAAAATTTATTGGATCTTAAAATGCTTGAACAGGAGTGATAAGCAGACAGTTGCATCTGGATCCATAAGCTGTAAACAAACAAGTTTTATTGGGTTCATAAAACTTCCACCTTTATGTTAGCTGAAGAAGTAAAGCCGAGGTGTATTGCTGAAATTAAGAATGGCTAATGATGATGATGATGAAGAAAAATTTACAGTGACTAAGGCTTTGTTATGATGTGAACTGCTTTGTCCTAGCACACAAAGGAGAATATTATAGCCCAAAATACAGTCTTATCTACATGTTGTTTTTGAAAGAGAAGTCATGTTGAAATGGGTCTTATCAGCTACCACCAGGCTGCAACAACTTCCTTCATCTTAAAAAAACAAACTAAAATAGTAAAGCCTGAATTAACTCAGAGGCAAATGGGGCATCTGTCCTGTAAATCACCGAGGAGTGGGACAAGGTACACTTCTAGTGACTTGTAACACTGCTCTGTATTTCAGCCATAAGCATCATGTCCTTACCTGTTTGCAGCAGGTGTTCTGGGCTGTCAGTGCTCTGCATTGCAGAGGCAAAGGACATGTATGGGGCCTGAAGTCAGATCCATCACATGTGCTATGGAACCGTGGCGTTTGGCTCAACCTAGGACTTCGGTTTCACTCAATGGTCTGTCGTGCCTGCTAAGATACTGACTAAGTCTGCATCCTTATTCAGAAATGTGTTAAGGTCACTGTATATGTGGTATTTTCAGGTTTTCTCTGTGTATTGTTTGAAACACTTCCATGATTAGTTCCTACCTAATGTGTACCAAGAAATTATTAATGATGAGCTAGTTTTGGCAAGAAGTTGTTTTTTATGCACTATGTTCTACACTATTGATATGATAATGGTGTCCTTTTCTCCAGCTGCTACTGCTGTGATACAGCCACTGCATTAAGCCCTCAGGGCAGCACTGCAAGGTACTTGCACAGCTGCAAAATGCAGTGGCGTCCACAATGCTCAGGCTGTCATAGGTGACAAGTACTTAATAAAGAGTCTTTAGATAAAATCCTAGAATGAACACTGATAGATAACACATGGTGGGACTAAGTCAATAAAAAGACCTGGCAGAATCTCACTTTTAGTTCCCAGTACTTTTATAAGAGGCATAAATTGAAGGTCTTCTGAGAGTATTTCACCTGAGGTAAATGTTTTTTCCCACAGTTTGCTCCCATTTTAGTGTCCTGTTTAGGAGAATAAAGCAGTATCTTTGTAGGGTTTGATTTCAGGATGAACCAGGCTAGGAAACTGGTACTTACTCTCATGTCTTCCTGACTGCTATCCTGAGACCTGAGTGTTGGCCCTTGAGACACTGATATATTTAATTGGATTGTGAAACATGACAGGAGTTAATTTTTCAGGCTTTAATCTTGGGGAGTTTCCAATGTGTATGCAGACAGAGTTGTAATTCTCAGTTGTTCCAGAGGCCTAACAGATTCTAAGGTCATTAACATTATGTTCTTTACAGCACAGGGTTTGGCCATAAATTATGTTGGTGGGAGCTTGAATAGAACTTTATGAGCTGAAATCTGCTGAGGCCCTCAAACCTGGTGCTGTTACAGTTGTAAGCAAGGTTGCAGGTACTAATTAAAAGGAGAAATTCCAACACCAGTGCAATTTTTCAATGCAATCTGGTAGTTCAGTGGAATTAAAGCTCCCTCAAATTACTTTTTGCTATCATTCTGTTCTAAGGCACTATAATTCTTAAAAATATATTATACTTTTTATTGCAAATTTTGTTTGCTTGTGAAATGGTTTTAAGCTACATGGCTTTCTGGTGATGCTATACATTAGTAAAAATATTTGGGGTCCTAGCTGTTCCCCAAAAAATAGGTCATTCCTAGTCATGTTTATTGTTAGTATTATTCCTCTCCGAAGGATGGAGTTTGAGATTGCTTTTTTTTTTTTATAGGAGGTATGGGCTAGTGCCTCTTTATCAGTGTTGCCCATATCCTTGCTCTGTATACTTCATTCTAACTGCTAGAAGGTGCTTCTCAAAGACCGACTTCTGAAGCTGTAAAATCAAGCTTCCAAAAGCTGAGGAAAATTGAAACGTCACTCGCTACATAGAGTTCTAGGAGTTAGACTAAGCATTTACCTCAACACAGACCATCCGTTCTGATGCCTAGTTTAGAAACTTTCAAAATCAATTTAAAATCTTTTCTTTTTAGGCTTAGCATCCTTTCAATCTCTCTTTTTTTTTTTTTTTTTTTTTTAGTATTGCAGATTGCCACAGCCAGAGGGACATTTGTGAAAGGCATTGATTTGTTAGCTGCAGTGACTACAGCTCTTCCTTCCTCTGCTGTACCAGCCACCAAATGGGATGCAGAACTCCACATTTTGTCAGATGCATTAGGCTGTTGTGCTCTATGTCAGACAATTCTTCATATCCATAGAACTAGCAACACTCTTTGGGGCCAAATTAGATTTATGTGGAATGGTAGCTGAGTTAGCAGCATTATATACCTCTAAGTGACTATGTTAATTAGCAACTAAAACATAAATAGCATCATCTCTGCAAGGAGAATTCTGGCATGCTAACCACATCTGTGGCAAATCAAATTATGAGAAATCCCATTATCTTGCTTGAGATTCTGCTTTCTACTGACCACATATTTCAATGTTACTGCAGGCCAGTTACTGCAGAGATATTTCATTACTGTAACGTGTTCTCTTAGAACAAAACAGAGAGCCCTAAAAACTAAAACTAACCCTTAAGAATGCTACTAGGATCATTATTTGCAGCTGAACTAAATAAATGGATTGTGCTTTTTCCTTTCTGTAATGCTCAGGTGAGATGACAGTCACCAAAATGCGTGACATGTTTGTAATTGTAATGCTGTTCCTAAGTAGTTTGGTTTATATGCTACTATAATGATAATACCAGTGAGCTCTTTCAAAGACAAATGTTTTTGATGGTACTTATAACTTTGTCTTGCTTTGTGGCTTGTTTTTAGCAGTTTGTGAAAATCCTCTTAAGGCCTAGGTGTATTCAGCCACCTGCGCATCTCTCATATATATAATCGCTCATGATATTCTGCAGAGTATAGGAGCCATTAGGTTTTCAGCTCTATAAGTGAAATAAAAGCCTGAGAGTAAAGGATACACACACAAATGGAAGCACACATACCAAGTTCTTATGTGCAATAATCCTGTGGTTAGGGAAAATAAAAGCAAACAGAAACATATATTTATCCTCTTGAACCTTTGCTAAACTGGAATTGTTATATTTGGTTTGATCATCAGGAACTGACAATTAAATTTGCATATTTAGCTGGTTTTGGCATTGACATTTTCCAAGCGATAAGGGAATGAAGATTTATAATTTGTGGTATTGCTATTTTAAACATTAAAGATAACGTTGGGGTTTTCTAACATTCTAAATGCATTACAGGCAAAATATCCTCAGAGGGACATAATCCCAGATATCAAGTACTTTGCCTTTGATTAGAAAAACCTGTAAATAAATCCTGTTCTCGCAGCCCCTTTCCCCTGTTTCATAAAGCTTCAGTTTATGTAAAACAGCAAATGGTATAATTAAGGGCTGGGTTCTAGTAAACCAACCATAGTATTTAAAATCAGTTCTAAGTTTTCAAGCTGCTGGGCTTACCTTCTTCCACAGAACTTCAGTTGAGCTATGACATATACTTCAGCAATTACACTGTGTTCTGGTCCAGATTTTAAGTTATATTCACGTGTACTATCCTGGCTTTTTAGTACTTCCACATGTAATTCAAAGGAGAAAAATTACAATCCTTTTAGAAGAGGGATATATTTATATATGAGAAAGAAGACACTTTCCACCTCCCTGGTATGAGAAGTGTACCAGGTACTGTTTTGATTCTGTCATTTTAACCCCAGCTTGGAGTCAGAGTGATGTTGAGAAAAATCTATCATCATGTTTCTCCTGCCATCATGAGTGTTATTCCACTTGCTTACCTTTATTTAAAGGGAATTTTCATTTTCACAAAAATACCACATTGAGAGCACTAAAATCCTCAGTATTGTAACAAAACCTCCAGACTTTTGGTGCCAGCTTTCAAGTCTGATTCTGGGGGATTATCCATTAAGAGCAAGGAGGTATAATAGCCAGGAGTGTTTGTGAGCTGCTGCTATGCAGCAGCCTCTTATATACTTTTCGCTGCTATGCCAAGTACTGCACAGTATGTGTCATTCAGTGGTGTCGTACGTGACACCATTGGAAATGAGCTCTTGTCTTATATTTACTATTTTGTTGCAAATCACAGGTCCATTTGATATTTAGCTTTTGTTTGGACTGCTTATAATAAATAAAAATAGCTGTTACCAACCATACTAATCATAGAAATTTACCATTACCATTCTAAATATGAAGAAGTGATCACTACATACTGTACCTCTCTAACAGCAGCTTTTGTCAGTACAGTAGAATACATGTGTTCTGCCCCACTGCATTTATTCTGAACGGGGTCTAGAAGTCCCACTTGCAGGCAGTTGTGCCCTGAATCCCAGGGGGCTACTTTGATAAGAGATATCCAAACAACCTGCTTTTCTGTCACAAAATTTGGACCCTTCCTTTGCAGAGACAGCAAACCAAGTTTTAGTTGTGGGCAGTAACCATATACTACAGAGAGCTCTTTAGATTAGAAGCTTTTGGATGTGTATCCTCTGGTTAAGGGAATTTGTTACCATTCAGGTTTGTTTGGGTGGTTTGTTTTCTGTGAAACCTTTATCACTGACGATCTCTGAGAGTCAACCCCATGCTGGCATGGGAATATTAAGATGATGTCTTCAGTGAACGCAGGTGCAAAAAGTAGATTTTCTTTTGGAATGGCAGAATGCCCTTTTTCTGCCTTGATTATCTGTTGATCACAGCAATGCTTTGGCAGGCATCCTCCCTCCATTGTACTTAGAAAAGCTTTTATTGCCATCCTTTGTGCCTGCAATAAGTTATTCCTTGAAATCTCTCACATGCTTTAACAGTATTACATCTAACTTTCCAGAATTTAGTCCTTTTTCCCTTTTTGCCATTACATTTGATTTCTATTATTTTGGTGAATGTTTTTTTACTGATAATAATTCTCCTTACTCAGTTATTAAGATCTGCTACCTTACTTTGATAGTTTTTTCAGTCTTTAACACATGATATACGTTTCTGAGACTCTAATTTGATATTTCTAAACAATGTCTGTGCTGTTTGCAAGAATTTTACTTTCAGATGCTCTCATTAAGGAGCTGCCTCTCTGTTATGTAAGTTTTTAAAGGCTGAAGTGTCACTGATATGGATTTCTTTTTCTTTGGGCTTTTCCATCTGCAAGGATGTTGAATTAAGATGGCATTTAGTTGTGAGTATGGATCTAATTTCTGTAGTTAGCTTTTGAACCACGGTCTTAACCTGATCATGGCTAAATCAAAAGCTATTTCTCCAAGACTTACCCCTAATCAGATTCTTCCTGTCATTAGTCCCTCAGACCCTCTAGGCAGGTGATGTCTTCTCTGGACCTTTTTTGCTATTTATGGAATATCTGGAAAAATTAAAAAAAAAAGGCAAAATACACAGCCATCCTTTCAAGTTTTTGGATTGGATGTTTCAAGGGAACATTCTCAATGTGTGTCTCCTGAAAGTTGACTGAGAGCTATCATCTCAAACCTTGTTAATACCCCTAAGCACAACGTGCTTGTATTGGTGACTTGACTGTTATTAGTGTCACAACTAATCTTGCGGGCTAACCCCGAGCAAGCAGGGAGGGCCCTGCCCACCAGGCAGCCGCTGCCAGGCCTGCATCTCTGGCGCTCGCCGCAGCATGCTGAGAGCCGCGCGGAGCCTGGGAAGCACATCTCCCTGCTGAGCTCCGTGCCCATGGAGACCCTCATGGGGCAGAATCTCTGCTTCTGCGTGTCAGGGTCCTGCCTGGGCCATTGAGTCCTAGGTGCAGGAATGTTCGTTGTCTATGCTCTCTCCTGGAGTGGAGGAGAGGAGCTGTCCTCCTCGAAGTACAGGGGACTTAGGAGAGGGGAACCAGAAAGCTAAATATACTTAAAACATATCTGTAATGCTTGCTTACATCAGATAATGTGCAGTCTTATGAAGCGCTCTTGTAAGTGCTTAAAATTATATTCAGCAGGGTGCATGTGTCTATATGCAGATTCAGAATAATCAGCCAGGTATCTACAGCAAACCTAATACCCCGAGACCAGCCGTGAGTACTTTGTAAGTGGCAGGTGTCGTAACCTTCACGCATCTGAACTATGTAAAGGTTAATTATATTCTACTCTGCTGCAACTATGGTTACATTCATGGGACTTGCTGCTTAACGCTGCTCTTTAACTAACGTGTCACTGTGGAGATGAATTAAATTAATGCAGAACTGAGATTATTCACGTCAACTACTGTAAGTTGTTATACTTAAAAAATAGGGATAGGAAAGATGTTTGTTATAAATTATTATGAATATAGTATATCTGTTTTTCAAATACATCGATAAATTGCCTTTATTTTCCAATAGTGCATTTGTTAATTTTTAATATTTCCTTGAGTGTCGGGGTAGATAATTTTAACCTATGGGTTGTGATCATTAAACTAGGACTATTTCTTATTTGCTATTTATTTTTTGTATTTTTTTTATAGACTTGATAGAAGAGAGGAGCTTTCCAATGATTATTGAGTGAAGGGTTTTAAGAATAATTTTTGTGGGAATGTTTATTATGTGTACCCAGAGTTACTTAAGTGTTTAGTATTAATTTTATCAAGCTGATTGGGCCAAAATCAATGCCTGTAAAATTAACTTTCAAAGAGCAAAAATTTCTGAAAATTCTTCTATACCATTTTAGGCTGACTCTAAAAAGATGGATCATGTAGTCTGGTTTCTTAATGGCCTAAAGATTTCCTGCTGTTTTCTTTGTATTTAGTATGAGACCCTGCTTTAAAATAGAAGTTGGATGTATATTTATACACCTGACCTTATCAGTTCAAAGTTGTGCATTATCACCTTTTGGTTGAGATGACAACATCCAGCAATACACCCTTTGAATTTTCTTGTTAAAATCCTTTAGTAAGGAACTGATATTTCCCATTGCTTCTAGAAATTAGAGATGTGATCACAAAACAAAGAAGAGGTAGAAAATATAAATTTTCCCTTCAGAAGTGCTCTGGCTTGGCACAATTAAGAGGTTTCTTGTAGACTTAAGTGCTGCACTTTGGTCCTAAACCTTGACAGGAGTTTGCCAAGTTAGAAGCTGCTGCTTTGACATGACCATGTATTAGCAATGAGCAAGAAAACCCACAGAATTCAGAGCCCTCCTGTGACAGGAAGGTATGTGTGTTGCTACCTTGGTAGATGTGCAAGCCTTCTCTGCCAAAAGGTTGGCAATAGCATTAGAGGGCTATTTCAGAATCTGAGTGCTCAGAAACAATCTTAGTTTCCAGCCTAAATTTACTGTGGTTGACTTACTTCTATTTCTTGATGTGCTTGGCTTGCCTATACTAAAAAATGTCCTTTTCCCTCCCAGTGTCCAGCCTTTTTTGTCATTTCTAATAAAACAGGTTCTCCACTGTTCAGGTCATCCTAGAAGCAGATCCCTGCATGGGATCCACTTAATCTTTCTACTTTATGGGCACTCAGAATTGTATACGTTGTTTTTGAGTTCAGATACTGGTGGTGTCATTTACATTAGCTTTAATGATTCCCTATCTTAAAATTCTTCTGTTGCTACATCTATGATTATGGTTGCCTTTCTCACAGCCAGGTCAGAATGCAGATGGCTTTACTTTTTTTGTGTGTGTTCCTATGTCCACTATCATCAGCTTCAAAGGATGGAGCTCATAGTTTGCCAATTGTTTTGAGATCTTCAGATAAAAGAGGAGAGTTTGTGCTACAGTAGGACTTAAGGACAAAACACTAGTGTTACTAGAGTCCCTTTTCCAAACAATACAAATTAGTTTTCATCTTTCTTTTATTGTAGCAACTGTCTTAAAAAAACAAAAGCCTACCTGTTTCACAGTGTATTTTAGTGGTGCAATATGGAAAATCAGGAAGGCAAGAGAGAGCAGCTACCTGTGGAGATAATAACCGTGATCAAAAGGAACTGTACTTGTAGCTAAGGCAGGTGCTATTATTAAGTGTTTCTGTGGCTCTGCTTTCCAGAATCTCTATATGTGCTTTTCCTTTAGGAAAGGTTCCCTTTTGGTCTTAGCCGCTTCATTGATAATTACCAGACATTCTGTTATGTGATGTGAGATATCAGAGCTCGCTCCTGTGATCATGCTGCTACTACATGTTCACTTGGATGCTTAAATTACCACAGACTGGATCATGACTACTGTAAGTTTTTCTTTATTAGGGAGAGATATATACGCAGACATAGAACTAGCAGCATTGGTTGGTGAGCAGACATGCAGGACCTTTGAGCATCTTTACAGAGAGCAGCTCGTTCATGATTCTATTTATGATATGGTCTTTTACCAAAGTTCCTCTCTGTAGCTGATTTGAAAAGTTTTTGTTGGTAAGATCTTTAAGGATGCATTCTGAATCAGAACAGGGGCCAGGTCCAAGCCATCTAATTAGTGCTAAAGAGGTTAGCCTTCAGGCATGGTGGATCTGTACCTAGTTACCAAACAGCTGCTAGTATTCCAAGTAGGGTGCTATCAAAAGCCCAAGCTGCACAAGCTCCAGTGCTCAGAGAGCAGTAGCTCTCAGGACTCAGAAGTGTATACCCTGGTACTTCTGTTGCGATATTTCTGTTACTGAAGGATCTGAACTGTAACAAAACCCCAACAAGAAAACTCTAATTGGGAAAGACTGCAATTGCTTTCAGGGTACAAGATTTAGGCTATGCTGGAGAACTTATAAGGTAGAGTAGTGCTGGTGTGGTCTTGACCACACCACAGCAGTCAAACTGTACTGTTAATTTTGTGGGCTGCTTTACGAGACAGTTGCTCATTAGTCAGTAGCCCTAAAGACCCACTGTTTTCTCAGGGACCCTAGAGTATACTAAAGAACCACGAGTCAGTTTGCTTTTTAAGCATCATCAACAAAATATAATAGCAAAAGTTACTTCAGGTGGAGCCCCAGCAATTATTTTTCTGGACATGAGGTATGCCACATCTAGCAAATTCTGTGTGTAACACTTAGGGTGCTCCTGGATCGCAGAACCGTGTGAGTGGTACAGTTGTGGCATGATTATGCACAGCAGCAGAAGCATGCTGGCATTTGGTCACAGAGAACCCTGTAGTGCTTTAGTGTAAAACATCTTTTTCTTTTTTTGTCTGAACACTTGTGTTTGTTAATATGTGAGAACTACTTCAATTTTTTCCAGTGTAGATATTTTTCCTATTTATATGTACATAGTTGCTAAACTTTGAACCAGTTTAACTGCTAGAAGGAATCCTTTCCCAATTGCTTATCAAAGTGTTTCTTTAATAAGAAGGAAGGTCTTGCGTGCCTGCCCCTTGAAGATCATTAGGAGCCTGCTGCAGTAAATCAGATTTATTCATACCAGAGTGTAAGCTTTTTTGTGTAGTAATGTTTTTGGTCCAACTTAAACTCAGAACTTTCCCCGATTCTGTGGTTGGTTTAGTTACATTCCTTCCAGGGTAGTGGGGACTGTTGTGTTATGCCTCCAAACTTTTGGGAGTTTGCCCCTCAAATTATTTCACAGGGTAGCACACCCCTCGTAAACAAGGAATTGGATAGAAGGAGCGATGTTTCCCCAATCAGAAAGCTAAAATGTCAAACAATATCCAATCTTTCAAGTGCAGTTTTGCAAAGACACACCAGATAGAATGACGAGGATGTAACAAAACCTAACAATTAAGTTGTCAAAATGATAGTAATCTTAAGAACTTTTAAGTTCTTGCCTTACAACCGGTATATAAAATCCACAAATGTGCTTTGCCCTGGTTTTGTTTGTTATCTACACAGTGTAATAATGAAGGAACCTGAATTCAGTGCTAAGACAAAGGTTGGATACCATCAGGCATTGCAGATCTATGTGTGAAGTAAGCATATGTATAGCCATACTATATTTATTTATGTGATCTAAATCCCCAATTCTCCCATACAAGTTTTCAAAAATGAATACACACCTTTTCTGTAATAGGTCAAAACTCATTCACTTTGTTTTGATTAGACATTTCTCAGTTTAGGAGCAATGAAACAGATTTTTGCAAAAAAAAATGAGAAATGAGAAAAGGTTGAATGCAGTGAGTTACTTCTGATTTCACAGCAACATTAAACTGGCATATCCCAAAGGACCAAATTCCAGTCTCAGCTGCTGTAGATTGGCACTAGCACACCACTATTAGTCCACCCATCTTTTACTGGTGTGCATGAGAAAGCTAGACCCTTTCTACCTTAGATGTAACTCAGGCATGGTTGTTTGTGCAATTTAAAATGGCTGAATGGCTGATGGCTCACCATTCATTTTCTGCATCAGGCAATCCAGGATTCTGTGGCATTCTAGTCACGATATGTAACAGAACCCCAAAGACAGATTATGCAGTCACAACGATGAAAATTGATTACTAAGCACTCAATGAGTCATCTGCCTCAGGAAGTAACTACTTCAATCTATTATTGTCGATGTCCTGATGGGTCAACCAGGACGTGAAAAGGAATTTGCATTAAATTGATTTGAGTGTTTTTTCTAGAAATAACATCACTCAATCAAAGGAAACATTCAGACAGAGCTAGGGAGAACTGACTGAATTTGATTTGGGAAGGCAGAGCAGCAAGGGATGAGCAGGCTGATTCCGATAAAAATATAAATGGGATTTAGAGCACCATAAATCTCACATTACAGAATGAAGAGTTGGAACAATTCTTAACAATTTCTGCAATGCAGATTGGGCTGTACATTTTCAAAATCCTTTATTTGCTTATTGATCTGTGTGTGTACATATGTATATACACCCATCACACAGTTATGTGAATAGCATGTTTATGCAAATATTGCGCTTATACATGCACTCCTCATAACAAATTGCCATCAAGTAATACAACAATATGGCCAGTTTCCAGTTATCCTGGATGATTTTGCTGTATCAAGCTCATATGAAAAGTAGAGTGCTTCTCCTCAAATATTTTTTTCTTCTCAGAGCTGAAGACTTTCAAAACGAGCAGCCCACCACTCAATAAAATTCAATTAAGTGATGAATCATACTGAAATGTCACATCCTTCTCATCAGTCTTAGTCTTAAAGCAATTCATCCTCTCTCTCGTGCTTGTAGTGTGGTGTGGGTGTGCTGGCATCTTAAATTGTAGTGGGTTTCTGTTATCATGTTATTCCCAATAGCTTTGTATCTTCTTCCAGGATCGTTACTTACACCATTTGAGAGTCTAATTAAAATCACATCTTTACAGAACTCCTCCTTACCATATATGTCGGTTTTGAATTATTCCTTTATTGATTTTTATACAGTCAGAATTTATGTCCATCCCAATAAGTTTTACCTGACTAATGATTTTGTGATTTGACCTAAAAAATTAAAGCAAGATCTTGAGAAGAAATAACTAGTGACTTATTTGTTCCAGTGTTTGGCTTTCTGCCATGAGGCATTGTAAAGCTGAAATAGCTGAAGGTGTTGGGTATTATCATCACTGTTTCAGAGTCAAGCCTCTCAGAAATATCTCCAGGTGGAACCTCCAAAATAGTGGCATTCACAATCATGGCTTTAATAATCATTCACACACTGGCTTTAAGAAATGAGGCTTAACTCTGAAGTGCAAGGAGGGAAAGGACAAAGTGGTGGAAAGGCATATGTGGAACTGTGCAGACGCGAGGATGTGCTGGATACACAGGCTGAGCAAAATCCCTCAAATGGAGGAAGAACCACAATCACAGTTCCCTCTGGCTAATCTGTAAATGTCATCTCCTTCCTTAGTGGACTTAGCCTTATCCTGCTTGTTTGAGACAGAAAGAAGTGAAACTGCACTGTAAGGGAGGGAATAAGAGATCTGCCAATTATTTCAGAAGACAAAATTATATCAGTTCTCATCAGAAACCTGAGGAGCACATAGAAAATGGTGTTGTGTAAAGGGTTGTACAATCTGTCTGATGTACATAATTAAATATTGAGGTGGTTCTGTCTCAGCCATGATACATATACCAAATATACAGAAATGTGCATTTAGTTGAACAAAACTTATTATATTTTAGCAGTCCGAACCCCAGGAGGTAGAAAAAAGTGATTGTATTACTGTCAGGTAAACCCTCCAGCCATCATGCTGACTATATTTCTGGCCAAAACCAAAATATGCCAGTTGGAAATTTTGATGCCTTGTTGACATGTATTGCTATTGAGTAAAGAGGAAAAAAGACTTAAATATCTTTGCTTGTGTTCTTGCTTTATTGCACTCATTATTTGTTTTGGTAATAGAATGCATATGCTACCCCTATACTCCCCCTTCCACGTATAGGTGCTTATGCTTCTCCTTCCATCAATTAATTGATTGATATTGATACAGATGCAACATTAATAGATTCTTTATAGTCTCTCCTGATTTACATATCTATAAGACTGAGAATGAGTACCTGGCATGTGTAAATGATGGGGAATTGGTTTTATGTGGTTTTGACAACACTAAACATAACCATTAAATAAGTAAATATTTTGGGATAGATGGAAGTCATTGTCAAGCTGCTTAAAATGTATGATGAGCCACTGACTACTGTGTAGGTCTGAACAAACACTGCCACTGTTAACTACCATGGCTACAGTACTTCATTTCCCACAAACTACATGTTCCATGAGCTGAGGTTCCTCTCTAATGGTGTATCCAAATAGGCAATCCTACAGTGTCTATTAAATCTAAGTAGTGGTTGTAGAAGGAAGATCCTAGAGAAGGCTTTGTAATTTCATTTTATATTATACCAATTTGTAACTGGAGATGGTGCCTGTCGGGGATTGCATTACATATGTTAAAAACAGCCTGGGAGCTTAAGAGCCCAATCGCTGTACTAACAGTATAATAATCACTTTTGAAATCTTCCCCTGCAAGGAGTAAATTTGGAACTACGTAGGAAAAGGAATTAGTAATGATTCTTTCCCACACAGGAGAGTCCAAAAGGGCATCTGCATTAGAGTGTCAGTTTGGCTCAGAAGAGGAATCTCCTGATTGTCCCCATTCAGCAGGCTTTGGTTTGTGTGGAAGGATGGGCTTGGAGTAAACTCTGATTTCAATCCAATGAAATTGGACTAAAACCTGTTCCAGAAATGTACCTAATTCACTCCAGCAGCTGATGAGCATTAAATCCATGGGACAAGACTAAGCTTAGTCCAAAGTAAACCTTGAAACATGCGGTGCAATGTTGAATCCCCTGCAGGACCAGCTAATTCAGATATATCATGAGGTTGCATAAAAACTTCTGTGCTAATTCATCAAAATAATTAAATGCATGTCTAATGTTAACATTTCTGATATATAGGGGTGGCTGCCTTAGTTTCTTGGAAAGAATTGGAATGTACAAGAGCTAAAATGAAAAATGCTTGAATTTTAACAGAAAATGACAAGGAGTCAAGGCAGACACTAATCTAAGGCAGAGCATGAGCTCCAAGATGGAACATAGGCATTGATCAGTTCCTATAAATAACATGGATGAGAGGTCTGAAGTACCTTGAACATAATAAGTAAAACTTTTAAATTATATACCTGCTCTCAAAATAAAAAAAAAAAAAAAGGTCGATGAAGCTTCTTAATCCAAGAGGTAACATGATCAAAATGAATTTCAGGACAGCTAAGTCAGAGCACAACATTATAAGTAGTTTGAGTCTGACAGACTGAACTGAAAGTAGGTCAAGCAGGACAGTTGTGGTCCAGGGAAAGGAGGTTTTGGACCTGGAATTTTAATTTTCCTGCGAGTATTTTCTGAGTTTAAAAATGCCGTTATTCGGAGTGTAGTTTGGTTCATGGAATGGTACTCAAATACCCCAGTGAAAGCACTGTTTTTCCATCTTTACCAAGGAGTTCTAATAGACAGCAAGATGCTTGAAGAACTACGTGAGAGAGTAAGGGGACAGTGAAGGGCAGGCAGGCTTTGGTAACCTCAGCCACAGTGATGGAAAATGAGATAATTCTCAAAGTCAAGGAGGCCACAAGGATCAGTTACCATCTGGCAATTGCAGTCTGCTCTTGAGTAAGACCAAAGTCCTAGAATGAGACAAGGCAGTTGGTAGGCCATTTTTCCCCAAAACCACTGTATGCAGATAAGTACAGGTACCAAAGAATAAAGGCCTTTGAGTATTTTGTTTTAAATCAGACTCTCTTACTCTTTAAGGCCTTTGAAATTCTATGCAGCCCATACTTGTGGGAGCTTAAGTTAAATCATGCACCCCTGACTGCACGCTTTTCATTTGTAAGACAGGCTAATTAATGCAATAGACTTTCTTAATGAAGAAAGCATGAAATTTGCAGAGTAACAAATCTATCATGCAACAATTGGTACTCAGAATTATGCTAATTTGAATTTACAAGAATTGAGTTTCTTGTGTATAAGTGAAGACTTCTAGCTGAAAATTGGACTGATATATCATAAGAATTAATATTTTTTTAAAAAGTTAACTAAGTAACTAGTGGCTGGCTTTAAAGAAGGCAATTCCTCATGAAAAAAATGAGTGCTAAGGATTATTTTCTTTGTGGAAGTCATTCTTCTGCAGTTATATAGACAGAGCCACAACTGATACTATCCAGAAAAGTCTCCTCTCCCACTGAATGGTAATAATTCTATTAGCAGATCTATTAGTATCAGGGAAGCATTGTATCAGGACCTGCAGTACCCATGGAGTAAAATACAGGACTGAACTAGTATTTTTTAAGTTTCATGTTAGGAAAAGCTCAGGAGCCCATACCTGATGCACGTTTATGGCTCACCTGACATGTCTATGCTTAAAATCAGTCTCAAGAGAAAGCAAAATCCCATCTCAGTTCACACTCTTTAACTGTTAAGATTTCTATCCTCAGACAAATGTAAATAAATTCTTTCTTTCCAGATTGTATGTAGGTCTGTAACATTACTCCCCAAAGGTAAGCAGCAGCTTCCCTCAGAGAAAAGATAGGTCAAGTGGTACTATTTCAGCATTCCCTGATGAAGAAAAGCTATCCAGTACTTTTGAACCATCACAAGCAAAAAAATACCAGATCATTTCCATGCACATATTTATGTTCATGAAGCAGCATTGAGAGTATCCTGTATGGGTTTCCCACAACTGGCCAAGATTAAATTTTTTACTGATTCTCTTGAATTATTATTTTAATGGATTTTAATTTTTTTTATTTGGAAGGAATCTTTATTAATATAAAATAATCAAAATTAATGCAACTGTATTTATTTGCAGTGGAAAAAGGCTCATCTCACTGTACTTCTAGCCAAGAGTTTATCTTTCATGACCTGAATAAATGAAGTATCTATGACAGTTGTAGAAATTACAGAGCTGTGAAGTATTTTGCAGTGGTACATTGCTTTTTCTATCAAAGGAAAGTAAGGTGTCTGGCAAGAATTTGGGTCCAAAACCAATAGCTGGAATAAGGAAAGAACAGCTGGATAACATAAGACCTAAGAGAACAACACTAATATCCCAACTGCTAATAAGTGTTCTCTCAGTCCAACTGTTTTCAGAAAGGATTAATACTTATAGGAAGGCATGATAGGTGATGAAATGTTATTTGACCCCAATGTCTTTAAACAGTACAGGCTAAACACTACTGAGAAGCTTTGACTGTACATATTACACTCTTGAGGATTGTGTGGCCTGTTAAAGCAGGTTGGAAAGTATCTGAAAATGAGCTGTGAGAAGTCTAAATTTTCATTTCTGTGCTAAAAAAGAATAAAGTTTCCCTTGCACAGCTATCATGTAAATCTGGAGCTTGTAGGAGCTGCTGTGGACATTGCTGCACTAAATTTGGATGGCAGCAAACACGAATCACCTGCCATACCCTTTGTTAGGGAATCAGTGTGAATGTTGCACATATTTCAGCTTGGTGCTCTGGTGCAGTGAGAAAACCGACTGTGGAGCTGACGCAAGAGCTGACATGAATTGAAAACCCGACAGCTGCAGGGACTTGCATTTCCTTCATGGGAGGGTATAGGAACCTTAGACCACGAAAGATGCCTCAGACTAAATGCTGCTTTCTATTGACCTTTCATTAGGCTGTTATCAGCTCAAAAAGCTGAGGCAAATTATTATGAAAAAGTTTACTCATTACCTTTGTTCCAAATAGCTAAAGTTTTTCTTATCTGTTGCTGCAAGGCTCTTTTACAGACATATTAAGGTTGTCTGGCTTTATTTGGTATTAAGTACTGAGTCACTCATGGATTTGGGTTTGGAGTTTGTTTTTATTTTTCCCAACTTAATGCTGAATTATCAGGTTCAATATTATCTTTTGTGTTCCAGAGGCTAAACATGCATTGTAACATATCAAGTACTTTATTTTATCCTTTTTATAGATACCGTCTTTCAATTTTCTGTTTCAGTAGCTCAGTTTTATAAATTTTTCAATTGTCTTTTTCCAGGCAGAGGAAGTCTGAAGTTCTAGGCAAGCTAGTTTTGAAGTTATGTTCCCTAAAGTATAGGGAGGATTGTCCACAACCTCATCATTGTCTTACAGAATCGTATTTTTTTTAATGACTGACCTGCAGCTGAAAATACGTAAAAACTGCTAAGCTACATGTGAGAAGACAGTTTATAGGGGAGGCCATTCACCAGGTCACAGTAATTTCTATTTATTATTTCAGAAAAAAAAAAAAAAACATGAAAAACTAGTTGGAACTACAGCAGAGGTCTTCAAGGTCACTTTGTACTTGAACAGGGAGGATAAAACATTATAGGTAAATTATAACTCTTAGTGCTGGTATGATTTTAGCAGGTTGTTTTTTTCCTATTAAAAGCTAGAATATCTGGCTCCAGTAAAGATGTGGAAACATTTAATTTACTCTTTCCATACAGGATGAACTCTATGCATAGGCTTCTAATGCATGAATGTATTGTTTTAGAAGAATACAGAGACATTTGAGGAATACAGATATTCTAGGAAATGAACAAATAGAACAGGAATAGTAGTATTAATAGTGCTGTGATAATAATGGAAGAAAAAGCAATATTCATTTGAACTTTCAGAATAATTTGCTTAAATTATATTCAAACCTTCCTTACATTGAAAGTTCCTTAACTATTGAAGTCATTTTTTGCATTAAGGATCCACAGAGGTGTCTGCATTTTCCAAGTCAGCACTAATCTGTTCTGGCAACATATTTTGAAAATAATGCTTTGCTCCCACCGTTACCGAGTCAGGAAGCAGAAAGTTTTAACAATAAAGACATCTGCTTGAAAACCATCCTAAAATTTCCTCAATGTGGAATGATTCTTATTTTTCTGTAGCCTTATAATTTAAGGCTTTCATATATATATCTTGTCTGCCTTGCAATTTCTTCATGATGAAGGCTCAAAAGAGGCAAGGGGATATTGCCAAGGGATGCGCCAGTACAGTGTAGCTAAACTTGAGGAGTGTTTATGTTCAGTCAGACTACTGGGGGAGGAGATGAGGGGCTTAGAACATTGCCCTATGCTACTTATCTTAACCACACCAGTAACAATGGTTTATCTGCTTGCATGAGCTTCCAGGGCTACTTCTTGCAATGACCGATCAAGACCATCTGATTCTCTTCCCCTTCCAAACACTTGTTGGGCATCTGAGGCAGACGAGAGCAGGTTTCTGCAAAGGAATGGCTCTGTAAATAACCTCACCACTTTTGGCCCTTCAGCCTTAGAAATATTGTTTACAAGATTATGAGGTAATCTTAACAATGAAGTACTGATGATTAAGAATTTTGGTTTTCATGAGGCCTATGGCTGTGTATCCAGCCTACTTCCTCTGATTATGCAGGTTCAGAAATGTCAGAATTACATGCTGCATGTCTGGTGTTGCTCACGGTTCCCTTTTGAGCAGGAGTGCTCATTGCATTCTCTAGATAGTTACTGAGAACTCAGTACACATCAGTATCAAGAGTTCAGATACTTGCTGTCAACATCTGTGCAGAGGTAACTGTGATCTCGCTCTTAACGTTAATTATTTGGCTATGTTTAATGCACAGGCTTAGATTTGCATGAAGTTTGAAGGGATTGGTTTGTGCTGGCAAGATGGCAAAGCAGAGTTAGTCTAGATATATAAAATAAATGAAAATGCTCTTATGGCTGTACTGCTTAATGATCTTAGTATTAATAGAGTGCTATAGCATGTAATGCAACTTCAGTAATTAAATTAGAAAGCAAACTGGTCTTTCCTGGATGAGTTGTTAAATATGCTTTTATCTCCTAGTTGCTTCAACTCAGGTAGTTTATATCTATACAGAGCTTGGAGGGATGCTTTCTGTTTTATTGAAAAGGGTGTTTTGCTGCAATCAGAAGAGACAGTAGGAAATGGCAATGTACCAATGTAGCTAATCTGTCTCTTAGCAGATTTCCTCATGTAACATATGAGGTTGTCAAATGCCCTGTCACCCTCTGGGCTAAAGCAGTTAATAGCTGAGTCTAGACCTATTAAGGTGATGGGGGGTACACTGGATTTCACAGTGCAGTGGTATGAATCCTGTGGGGAGGGCTGGTATTTCCAGAGATGCCCAGAGGATATGTGAAACAAAGAAGGTGAATAAAGATATCAATACATTGTGTCAAGTCGAAGCCCCTTAGCTTTTGTGTTCATTGAAACTGCAGAAAAATCTTTCTAAAGAAGCTCATGTTAACATTGTCTAACTCGATAAAGGCAGAACATCTCCATAATCTTCAGGCTAGTGAGTCTATGATAAATAAGTAGAATACCAACACTTTACCTCCCTCTTTTTGGTTGCTGTATAATCAATGGGTATTTGTGCAGGTTTCTGAAGATGTATTGATCGTGTCTAGTAACAAGGTGATTTTGCTAAAACAAAATTCTGAGACAAACACTGCAAGTCAGTTTAACTGTTCAGAGTATGGGTTTGATGAAACTAAAATAATTCAAATTTAAATGCACAATTTTATTTGAATACAGCATTTTATTATAGATGTTGTTGACTGAGTTTCAAGTAGCCAGTTACAACTGAGAGAAAATATTTTTAGCTCTTGCATGAGTCAATGCGGGAAAAAAAAAATAGATGAGTGTGAAAACTTGCAAATGAGTGAGCTATCAGATGTTCCTGAGGTTTTCTCTGTTAGCAGTAACAAATATTTTATCAGGAATTAGAGTACCTCTTTAGCAAGTCCTGTACAAAGTTCTCACAATTTTTTTCACTGGAGTAAAGACAGACTAAAAAATATATGAAGTAGAAATATTAATATTGTTTGTGTGTCACAGATAAAAATACACTCCAGTTTAGGTTGGTGTGTTTATTTTTAGAGTGGTTTGGGAAAATAGGTGGTCATCTTCATTTATTTATTGAAAATTTATGGTAAGTACAGAAAAGATACATAATTTGATTGCAAATCAGTTACTAAATGGCTGAACATTGTTGCCAAATAAAAATATCTGTGTTTCCAAGTTTGCTATTGCATTCTTTAAAAAATCCCATTTTAAAATAAAACATAAATTCTCTTATTAAGGTTTTGATTTCTAATTTTGAAGCAGATTTAAAAATGAAATTAGTACTATGTGTTTAAAGCCTGCTTCTGTGCTATTCCTGCTGCAAGGAAAGTTTGGGATACACAAAGGAAAAGTTGGAAAATCACTGTTGGAAAAGGGGTGCTGGACCTAGCTCTGTAATTCACAGAATCTGACATATTCCTCCTCAATTATTAGAAAATCTATGCTGTGAGAAAGGGTAATGGCATCTTTCAGACCTCTCTAGATTATTGTCTTTTAATCTAGTTTTATTCTTCCAGCGTTTTAGTGTCTTTGTTTTCTTGTAGGTTATGTGATAATGCTGAACTTCAGTGGTACTGAGGGTGGAATTCATCTGACCAAAAGCAGCTGTCCAAGATGAGCTAGTTGTCTAGATTCCCTTTGTAGCCAATAAGGGCATTAGGGGAATGGTTATCTCATTCAGAAGTGGACATCTAAAATAGGTCAGGTGATTTCATCTCTTAAAATGTGTAGATATTTCTAAGTTGAGCTGTAATGAGATCCTGGTCTGGTTCACAGCTGTAGATGTCTGCATAGGGGAATGCCTAATGCTAAGTGAGAAGAATCTTACCCCTTCTGCCAAGTGATAACTCTGGCATCTTACTCTATGAAACTCTTTTAAAATGAAATTCAGCCTAACGTTGATGGTCCAAACAAGCTTTCTGGAGTGTATTGAAGTGCAGGGGTTTATTTCTGGCCTTTTGCAAGTATATGACTTTCACTCCCTCTGTCTTTTGGCTGGTGGTTGCTACACCTGGAAAAGGTTAATCCACTGTAAGGTCATATTACCTTTAGGAGCTTATTTTTAAACTTTTCAAAGAAATGGGAAAGACGATGCTATATTTATCACTGCATGCAAGCTAACCCAGAGGAAGAGGTACTCTTTCATTTTGTATACTGTCCTGCACAGATGCTCAATTCTAATCTTGTCTGTGAAAAATAAGATATCATATGAAGGAAGTGGTTAAGTTGTGCTTTTCTCTCATTGTGCTGCCATCCCATAAAAAAGCCAAAGATTTTAATGGCATAAATTATTTGATATGCATTGTATAAGAATAGTAAAAATATCAAGTTGCAGGGGGATTTGGCGGTTTTTCAAGAGGTGTTATATACAACCCTGAAGTAATGTTGAACAGTCTTCATTAGAGTCACTCAGCAGTCTGAACTTGGGCAACAGACTGTGATTCTTAAATCTTTTTCATCAGTTTAGGACTGTAAGTTGTTTTTAGCTCTTTTCTTTTGGCATCCATCTGTCAGTAACATTCTCCTTCTGGCTAGCTACAGTAAAGGACCATTATAATTTCATAATATGCTAGGACAGGGGGGAAAATTAAGTCTTTAGTACTAATTTTTAAGATATCCTTCAAATCCTTAGTGTTTCTGATAGCACTTACATAATTTTCAAAAGGTATGTGTCTTGACTACTACAATGCAAAGACTATGGAAGCAAAGAGGAGGAACTGGAAGTTTTTACGTGTATCATAAACAAAGATAGACATGATTTGTTTAGGAGGAAACACAAAGGAAATTTTGCCTTGTATATCAAAGACTGCTTATTTTTTCATAAAGGAAAGATTAAAATGCAAGGAAAGGAAGCTGTTGGAGAGAAATTGATATAATTAATTATATAAGGATATTTAATACTCTTCTGATATGCAAAATGTAACAAGAGATAGACTAAGAGAATTCCTTCAGGTCTCTTAGTATCTTGTATTTCTAACGATTAAAAGAATAGTAAACTAAGGGTGCTGGCAATGATGTTTGGGTAGCTCATGACTCACATTACCACACTTCATCTGCTGGAAAGGAATCTAGGTGGTCCAACAGCTGCTTAAAATGTTTTGCAGACAGTTTTGTGAGTTTCAGGAGTTAAAAGAGTTTAAAGCAAAGCTTTTGGATTGTGTTGTGGCAATTAAAGAGGTCAAAATACAAAAATAAAGGGTGGAGTATGTGACAAAATTTATGAAATGTTTATGTTTCTAATACAGAGAGAGATATAACCAAAAAAAACCCCATGGACTTAAAGAAGGGATACTTAATATCCTTAGGTTATGGGTACTGTGTCAGCTCAAGAGAAAAAGCATTCAAGAGAACTGGCAATTCCTGACAGGATATCTAGTAAGGCCACAGACAGCACCTTTCTGAAGGTCAGCTAAATCATGAATTTTTCAAGGACTTAAAACTCAAGGAGGACTTGTATAAAAAGTTAAAAGTAGGTCAAATTGCTAAGAATGAATGTCAAAGAGTAGCAAAAGTATGTAGAGAAAACATGGAAAAGGCTAAGAAGAACCAAGCAGCTATGACCATAAAATATTAGAAAAAAACACTATATGCCAATAACCAAGAAATCTGTTACTTCAGTGGTGGGTAGATTCTAATCTAATCTAATCTAATCCAATCTGTCCAGTAGATCTTTTCAATCTATTTGGACCTATAGTAATTTTCTCTAGAGCATTTTGAAATGCTTTGACTTTGCTGGCCCTGTGGAGCCAGGAGTTGGACTTGATGATTCTTATGGGTCCCTTCCAACTCAGGAGATTCTATGATTGGATTCTGTTTAGAATGTTGTTAATGAGCTAGAGAAACACTTCAAAACAAGCAAACAGTATAATTCAATACAGTAAGGTGAAAAATTTTTCAAGGATTGCAGATCTGTAGGAGATCAGGCCTGTTCTGACTGGTCATGAGTTCAGATGAAGAATCTCTTTCACACTCCCGATGATGATCTGGTTGGGTCCAGGTATTGATGTTTATTCAACCTGCAGAAATTAATGGTTTCATACCCTGTTCCCCATCCTTTCTGTGCTGGGCAGTATTGATTTTTTGAGATCTTTTTTTTGCACTGCTCTCCATCTTTAGAGCCTGTAATAACAGATTAGTGTCAGTCAGAGTGCATAGAGTGTGTTTGGGATGCCAGTTATTTCTAGCTTCATGTCTCAAAGGTGCTCTTTCTGTCACGTCCTGACACAGACTTTTCATTAGGTAGCAAGCAATTTTTTGGGTTTTTTTTTTTTTTTTAGATTTAATTGTGATTTTGAAAACAGAATGTGGAAGCAAGAGGAATAAACTTAACTTACAGGGAAAACTAGGAATTTTAGCCTAATCTTGGGAGCGGAGGGCTCTGGAGCTCTTCAGGTCTTTCGGCATCTTGGGGCTTACCAATGTCTGTCTGAGTTTGCTGGATTGGTTACAATGAGGCTTTTAGCAAGTGAATGTGGCCAACTTACATCCTTTTGGTTTTGCCAGAATGGGTGTTGCTGTGTAAAAGCTCCTATACTTTCCAAACCAAAACCCAGACTCAGTCCCCAAACATTCATATTTCATGTTTGCTTGGTTTGTCAGACTACCTGCATTAGAGAATTCTTCCAAAGATATTTTGTTATCAAAATTAAATTGCATTTGATTGTCAACATCGTAAATCCTGAGGGAAATACACCAATTGAAAACAATCTCGCAATGGCTCTATACCGTATTTTCTGCTACTTTTACCTACAATAGGTCAAATTATTTCTTTTATTGCTACACCTAGAAAATGTTTTATGTAAAAAATGCTGCCTTTATACTGATTTTTTTTTTACATTTAATTTTTTTTTTATCTCTCAATCCTTTATACCTCTTGCCCCAAGAAGCTTATCATGTTCACATTGAGGCAAAACCAAATTACACTTGTATATATTTATTGTCCATCCTTTTTACAGTGGCATAGCTGAAATACAGACAAATAGTGAATAAAAGATGTTTTCTGTAAGAATGTTAGTGAAGACTTAGAATTAAAATAGCATTCTTGGCAACTGTCTTTTCCAGAAAACTATTTTGAGAATGAGTTACCGAGTGATAATTAGATATTGAAATGCACCCAGTTTCACATTTCAGTGCTCCTTTCCAATTAGAATGACATTAGAGTGAAAGTGTAGCTATATAATTGTATGAAGAATAGATCCAATTTTCTCAATGTCACTGCAATATCACCTTTCAGTAGTAACGGCACTGAATGATTACGCATATAATTTAGTAATAGTATTTTATCCATTTCACCAAGATTTTTTTTTTTTAATTTTTTTTTTAAGTGGACATGTGATCAGATTGTAAATGAGCATATTGAGAAGAGGCCATGCTACATACAAATATCAGTGTTAATATTACTGCATCGTGATCCGCTGGGAGTAACGGGATACTGTGTTTGCTCACATGCAGCATTTGCAGGCAGAATACATCTTACTGGCTTTCTAACGGTCAAAAAAGCAATTGCAAAAACATCTTAAGTTAAGGAATATATCTTTACAATTTCTTTTTGGTCTGCTGCTGTGTATAACTACAAAATGAACTCTGATATAGCTTTAGGATTAAATACTCCCATTAGCCTCGCTGGTTAGTGGGTATTTTGTATGCATCCTTCCTTCCTTGGTCTCTATCATTCCATCTTGCTGCAGTAAAGCAGGCTGGAAAATGGATAATCCCTGGAAGAAGGTAGTGCTATAGAACTCGAATCAATCATGCCAAATGCTACTAGAAATATTTCTTATAGGTCATAATTGGAAATTTATCCAGGAATTTGCATCTAAATGGCAGCTGCTAGAAATAGAATGTACAGAAATAACTATATCATGTTTAGGCTTTAAGGTACATCCCTTAGGACTCTGCAAAAACATGGGGTTCTTTTTAGTTCAACACCACAAATATTATTACAGCAGTGCCTTGCACAGTTGAAACTGCATTCTCAGATTGATCAGGCATCTGTGTGGGTTATGGGTGATACAGTATGTTTTTTGAGAGTATTTGGGAGTATTTTCAAGATTTGGATGGCTGGGGATCATTTGCTTTAACATCTAGTGCAGGAGTTTATTGAGATTTAACTTTGTGCCTGAGATTTTAGGTAAGGATTTTTCACATCTTTAGGTTTCATCTACTTGTCATGCTTTCTTTTTAAATGCACAGATTCCCTTGGGGCAGAAATAGTCTCCAATCACCTGACTGTTAGTTCCTGGGATCACCATGCCCCATCTGCCTATGTTCTAGCTCAGTGTTAATTCTTATTCTTACATTGGATTTAAATGCCACTAATATAACTTAGGTGTGAAGGTTGTCTTGGTTGTACCCCAAAATTATAAAATAATACTTCAGACAACCCTGCTTTATTCATTCAAAACTTGCCTAAAATTATATCCTATGTAATCAGTGCAAGCAAATGAGCCATTTTTGGTGGTATTTTATATCCTAAACCAAACTTTAAATTAAGAACACCAAAAAAAGACATCTTAGAGTTTTAGGCAAGGACTTCACAAAGTGGCCATTGTACATGTCTAAGAGATAGCTTTGAAAGGCCTATGCATGCCTAATGGGTCTTCTGTTGGTAAAATATGCTTGTAAATGATATCTCATTATTTACTGTAATTATAAATGCAATAAACTAAGAGGCTTCTGAAGGATGTTTTCAGAAAGTAATAGTCCTTTTTAAGAAACTGAAATAATTAAAAGATAATTCTTAGCTCTAGGGTGTAATGATATATGACAAACAACATTAGGGAGAAAAAGAGCACTAAATATACATTTATAAAATACATTTTTTAAATCCAGGGAATTAAAATAGAAGTTGATACTCCATTTTAACTACAGCTGAACATGGTTCTTTACACAATAGCTTGTTGAGAGGAAAAGATTATGTCTAATCTGCATGAATTTTCCACCTTTTCAGTTGTTGACCAGAGATTTTCATCTTGTATCTATGTGGTTTGTTTTGTTCTTTTGGTTTGGGTTGGGTTTTGGTTTTGGGATTTTTTTTAACCATGGTCATTACAAAGAAAAATGTCATGTAAGCAATTAGAAATAGCAGCAGGGTTCTGACATCATTAATGATTTGTTTGCTTATTGTATTGAAAAATAAAACATTTTCAAAGCACAATGTACTCAAAGAATGATACAAATTCCAAAAGAAAATATTTTGATGCCTGGAAATCTTCCACCTTGGTGTCAGACAGAAACCTGGCATAAATATGTGCCAAATCATATGACACAGAGTTACATACTTCAATGTTTATTCTTGCAGTCAGTTAAATACATTAACGGGACCCTCCTAGAGATTCCTTTTGTTTGTGGAAATAAATTTGCAGCCTGTTCCAATTGGGGCAAGGCTGGTACTTCCAGCAGCATTTGCCTCTTTGGAAATGCTGTGTCAGGGCAAGGTCTTCAGTGTGTGTCATTGTATTGCTGCCAGAAGTAATTCTTGCACTTATCGTTCTAGACATCCTTGAACTTAGCAACAGAAAGGACAGATGGCCAGTGACAGGGACTGTCTGACTCGAACAAATTGAAACCTCTTAAGACTATCTGTGTTGATTTGGTTTTAGTTTTTATGTTTATAATTTTTGTCATTTCGGGTAGCAACAATGAATGCAAACCAACTAGAATATACAGATGTATCATGGGCCATCAGAGTAATGGAGTTACAGTACTTAAATTGCCCCTCATGTAACAAGGGATTTTCCCAAATAAAACATAGGTGTGGGTGTGTTATCATGCTTTGTACATTGCTTTTGTTGTTTGCCAGAGTTAATATGGGCTTGAAAATTCTATTCATCAGTATTTTTCCCCAGTGGAGACTGTCCAAAGTGCTTTACCTTAATGTATTCTAAACATCTGCATTGAAATAATTTATTCATAGGCTGAAATCTCTAATCCCAGTTTGAGGTGCAGAAGTGTTTGCTTGGTCACTTATACTGTGTTAATCTGGGCCAGTGACAGGCAGGTCACATAACATTGTCCTTTTTCATACAACTTTTTGAACAATGGATTGTTAGTCATTTTATCAAAGAGCCAGAGGTAGCAGTCTGTGTAGATGTATTGAGAATCAGCTAATGGACAGAAAGTACCTGCTCCGACACATTAATTCCCTTCCCTGTCAGGCTGCATCATTGCAGAGTGTGCATGATGGGAAGCGAGGTCCCATCGCACTATGGCACCTGCTGCTTTTCCATCTGCCGAGCGCAATAGCTTCTTTGATTGCCCATTTTTCAGCCTAATGACTTTATTCCTTTTCTCTTTGTAAAGTTTCTACATTTTTATTGTTATTTTAATAGTCATGGTTTGTAGTTTGGTTTTTTTTTTTTTTTATTTCCTACTCTCCAGAGGGCACTTAGAGTGTTGATAAAAGAATAACTAATAAAATAATATTCCAAACCTGTGCCCAAATTCTGCGTGCCCCAAGTGTTGTGTTTCATAATTTATTCTGATAAAGTTGTCATGGTGATAACGTCTCTTGAGGATAAAAGAGCCATGTGCCTGGCTGATTACAGGAAACAGCTCAGATGGTATATAAACTGGTAAATATTGAACCCATGGGCAATAACGTTAGCCGTATTTGGTCCATCCATTTATTTATTTATTTATTGCAGCTCCAGTCAGCTTGATTATGGAAAGTGTGTGGCAATTCATATTTTACTTTCAGGATGCTTAGATTTATGAGGATAGGCTTTTGCTGGTTTGGGTGGGTTTTTTTAATCCAGTGAAATAAATGCTGGCAGGCTTCCCTGAAATAGCCTTTGAATTCTGTCTAAAGCTGTTGATTTGGCTGGATTAGTCAAAGCAGCAGATCATTATTACATATTGAACATCTGTCAAAAATAGAACTTGCAATTAACAGATGCATCCTCCTCCCTTAAGTTGTGTCTTCAGATTTTGTGTGAGAGAAGTACCTTTAGGATTGCTGATAAATACTGATCTGGTTTATTTCAAATATGGGGATAAAAGCCTCACTTTTAAATATATTTCTCTTGCATCAAGGAGAAAACAGAATAATGTGTATTTCATTCCTAACACTGATCATGTTGAAATCAAAGCATCCTAGTGTACCCCTTAGAATTCCCCTGGAAAAAATATTTTGGTGATGTAGTCCAAAATTGCACACTCCAGCAGGGAGATTTTACATTCTGATATGGGTTTTTTTTTAGGTGTCTTTGTTGTAAAATGGAATGTTCAGTCTATATTTAAGAAACACCAGGTAATAGCTGTAATTTTTATACAAATATTCACCAATAGTTACTGGCAATATTTCAGTTCTTCCTTTATGTCTTTTGCATGAGAATTTTATTTCTGTTAAGTGATTTATAAAGGCATCATTTTTAAGTGTACTCATTTTGGGGGTAGCGATCTCCTGCACCTGACTTCCACTAAGTTTTTAAAAATATTCCTCACTTTGAACTCTACACACAGAATTTTTCTAGTAGTTCTAAAGAACTCTGTGAATGAGCTTTCTGTAGTGCCATTTAAACACTGGGACAAAAACCTCTCTTGTTTTGAACAAGACCCATAACTTATCCAAACTGAGGTCAGATGATACGGGGGCACGGAACTGGTTGGAGATTCCCCTGAGCAGAAGGGAAGCAGTATTAGTGCAGTGTCTTCACCAGTATAGCACGCGTAAGCCAAGAAAGTAACTGCTGTCCAACTCCAGAGGAGCTGGTAGACCTGCAGGTGGGGAGGAGCAGCTTCTGAGAAGGCTTTATGATAGTAATGCACTGTTTGTGTTGGCAGTAGTTGTGCAGGGATGATGTGTCACTTAAGGACACATCTGAGCAGACCCACACCCAGGCTACTTCTGCTCTTTTTATGTGTTGAGAAAAACAGAGCAAACAATTTTCCCAGGTAAGTTCTGTCTATCAGGGCAGCAGCAGGGATGCAAAGACATGACTGATGTCTTTCAAGGTCGTGTCAATATGAGCAGCAATTGCAGTACTGTGTGATGGATGTCTGTCAGAGGCAGCAGCTCCCAGTTCCTAGTGGGCGTTGAATGCAACCCTTTCCTCCCCTCCGCGGTGCAGAGCGGCACAGCCTGCTTTGGTCACTCCTGGTTGATGCAGGAGAAATGTCTGGCTGCACATTTCAACTGCAGATTTTTAATCCTTAATTTGAAGAAAAGAAATGGCAGTTTGGGACATCATCATGGAAGGACTTGGGTATCATATTGTATTGCAAGCTACATCTCTGTCGTGGAAGGCAGAAGTTCCCAGTTCTGCTGCAGGCAGCCTGCAGGGCTGAGGCTTGGCCCTCCTGTTATTTCCCAGGCTTCCTACTGTAGGCATGGGAAACTGGGAAGCTGAACTTACAAGTCTTTTCATTCCTCTTGGTAAAGTTTGCTGTCATTCTGCCAGGGCTGAGGGTGAAAGACATGCAATTGTCTATGGTTGTGATTAAAACTGTTTATTTTGCTTAAATGAATAACTTTCCCCTTTTTTAACCAAAATGATGCTTTCTGATGGATATTTCACTTTTGCTCTGTGACAGAACTGTTAATTTCTCCCTAGAAATCTGGAATTTCTGTCTCGAAGATGCTCCACTTCTCAACAGTTCTTTCCTAACCTCCAGTCAGAAATACTGGCATGACCTGTAAGGCTTTTCAGGCATTTTGAATTTAACCAAATCCCTTCATCTTTTAACATTCGAGAGAAGTCATAGCTTCTGGCCTCCCAGGATGTCAGTCACAAACTCTAGTTGGACTAGGAGTTTTCAGTAGGGCCAGGATTTCACCTGTATCTGTGCAAGAACAAATTGATTCACAACCCTGAGCTACCGCACCAGAGGGGAAAATTAACCGCGTCTGCAAGCCATCAAATTTTTATAAAAAATACCCACGGAAACTTATTATAAAGTCAGTGTGAAAGTATTCAGTCCCTGACACTTCTCTGTTTCTTGTGAGAACTTGGAGTATATTTAGCTCTTTGACAAGGTTATACATTACACCTAAAAAGAAAGGGGAAGGAAATACTCCACACTGCAGACAAAGCCTAGAATTATCTTTAATAGGTGAAAGACAGCTGTGACCTCAGCTCAGTGCTGTGATGGGGAGCTGCCGGTGTGACAGCTCCTTTCTGCACTCAGATACAATGAGGCAGATGGAAGTAGAGTGGCATTCTACAACCTTCCATTCTGCAGGAGTCTCAAACTTGGAAAAAGCAGAATGAGACACTTTCAAGGTACTTTCAAGTAACTTGAAGCATTTGAATGACTTGAGTTTCTATGTTATCTGAACACCATTGACAGGAAAAGGAGAAAGAGCTGTTACATTTCTTTCTCCAAATGATTCAAAATGCTGGAGTTCATGTATTTTTACCTTTTTATACTCAGCTGAAAGTTTGAGAATAGCTTGGTACACATTTATTCCTGGGAGACAGGGGGAAGGGAGAGGTCCACTGAAGATCCAGAAACTGAATGCAGTAAAAATATACCAAACCCATCCTCTTTTAGCCCTTAATTCAGTACCCCTTAAAGGAGACCCCTTCCCTGCTCTCCCAGCCTTTAACTGCGTTGTTAAAAGTCCTAACCAATAACTGTGCTCAGTAAAACTGAGCTGCCAGCTAGGCTCCTCAAGCACACACCTCTCCTGCCAAAACAAACCATTTGGATTTTGAAAGACCTGTAGAAATTGAACATTTATGAGAGCTCAGGTAATGTGCCTAATTACAAAGCCATGAAATCAAGTTGGAACAGTTTTATCGTTTAAAGATTTGTAGATGTTAAAATTAATGGAGAAAAGGTTTGGGGGATTTAAAATTATTTTTATGCAAAAATTAAACAGCTCTGAACTTATATAAAACTGTGCATCAATCTGATGTGCATGTGCTAGTATACTCCTATGACATAATTCAAGTGGCACCTCCTCTGTGGGTGGGTTTATGAGCTGAGGGTCTGGACCTCTGTAGTTTAAAGCTTTTGGTCTTGAAGCTCTTATTTGGTATTTGGACCAAGTTGGTTGCTGTTGCAGACTTGCAGGCATTGTTCCCAGCAAGTTTCAGCAGGTTTTGAATCCCAGAGCAGATGTCCCTTTCCTCTAATAGGACATTTTGATTTTCAGTGGTCATAGCAACAAAATGCCCTCCTTGGCCTTTTTGAAGAAAACCTCGATAGGAAAAGCATTTTAATTAAGAAAATATACTAATTAGCTACCACCTGAAGTGACGATAAGGGTTTCACTTCATTAGCAAGGCTGGGTGTGTTTGGAAAAACTCACCTGGCAACAAGGGGACTCATTTTTCAGGCTATTTTCAATATTCCTCTTCCTGCAGGGAGAAAGCAATCTTAATTAAAACCTGTGAAAAGCGGGGCATTTTTAGCTGGTAATTTACAGAAGTTTGAATAAGTCAAAAGAGGAAAAGACACCTTTTGGCAAATGGTGCATATAGATGTCTGCCAGCAAGCCTGCACTTAGCAACAGGAGCTTTTTATAAACCTGAGAGAGGCTGCTGGACTGCTGGAACTGCAGGGTGGTTCTGAGATGAAGGCTGGGTCAGTGGTGTTCAGGAGCATGTGTCACCTGACCCAGACAGGGCCTTTAAACCCTTCCATCCCATACAGTTTATAATACATACCATTTGTGTGCCTGTCAGGAATAATTTGTGCAGCTGTAGAGCAGAATTTCATGGTTCCATGTGCAATCTGTGCACCCATGTCAGGGTTATTCTGCCTGTTTCCAGTATCGCTCTGCCTTAGTTACCAGCTTTTTTTTTTTCCCCTAGCCATTTTCAGAGATTCTGGAAAGATGGAGATAAAAAGAAAAGTTTGTTTGCAGTATTTAATGCTTGATTCATGGCCTTTGCTCTTTCAATCTCCTGCACTGGCACACACAAACCCAGCCTCAGGCGCAGCTCAAGCACACGCTATTCAACCGCCGTGCCTACAATGAGATTGCAATGCAGTGTGATCTCATTCTGGGCGATTCTTTCATGTCAATAGCTCCATTTGGTGCTTGCCCTTAGATCAGCTTGAATTTTTTCACTTGTGTGGGTTTCAATGATTTATATTTGTGGGATTTCTCCCCCCCCACCACCCCCTTTTTGTCAGTTAGACAGACTTGGTTTTCCTCCCCAGCCAAATGAGCCCATTCAGGTGCGTGGTGGGGGACTCACAGTCCAAAGTTACTGTGTTGTGACAAGCCTCACTGTTGGCTTAGAAGGCCTGGCAGCCCTTTTGGGGGCTTGTTAAAAAGCCTGACTGAAAATTTGTGCTGGATTAAGGGAGGATCTCTAAGTACTGACTTCCTTTTGCAGATAACGAGGGAAGTACAGGCAAGTGCCGCTGGTCAGGAAGGTGCCAAAGGTAGATGTTCAATGGAAGACTTCTGAACTGACAAGATTGGAGGGCTCAGGAGTGGCCAAGGCAGGTGGCCTTGATTTGAGTACATTGAAGTTTCGGTGAGCTTCAGGATTTGACTGCAGAATAAGAATTCCCCTGTGTTCTCTCCTACCTAAGCCACCTGCAAAACCTATGATGCAATTGTTTTCAGCATGACATAGTGATGTAGCTTATGTTCACCTAAACCCTTTTCCTCTTTTCATCAGTGTTACTTTAAAAATTAATAAAAACTAAATCGGCTGCAGTATAAAAAAAAAAAGGAACAACCTTATCATGTGTGTGAGAACTGAGATTATTTTGGCAATGCTATTTATAGTAAATCTCTTCTTAATATTGTTTAATTAATGCAAACACTGCAAACTGCTGGCCTGATACATTCTCTCCATTTAAAGGGAAAATGGGAATTATTTTTTTTTACCATCAATCAAATCAATTCAGATGCACAGACACTGAAGAAAAAAAGAGTGGTGACATTTCTGTATGCATTCTGGATTCTGTTTTCAATAAATACCAGCTAGAGCCAAGCAGTGTGGTATTTTGGCCCATAGCCAGTTAATTCTCAATACTTGAAAACTAAGCCACGTATGCATTGTCAGACAATAGTAGCGTACAGAAACATATACCAAGCCCAAATCTTTCCTTCTTCATGGCTCCTCTTGTGGGCACTTATGAGTGATTTGTTAAGTAAAATTTACCAGGTTGTAGAGTACTACTTCTTCCAGAAATGTGTTGATGGTTAAACTTCTGTACTGATCAATATTTGAGGGTGATTTAAAATGATTATGCAGTATGTTCACCCTCATTTGTAGCCCAGAAATTGTAAAGAGTACTCTGAAGGATCCAATATTTAATATTATTACCATCCAAGCTGATACCTTTTCACCTAAAGGTCTCTCAAAGTAGACAAGCATGCTTTTCCCATTCTCCATTTCTGAGAGATGATCTGAGAGGCACATGCTTTTCCTTGTTTAGAGAAACAGAACTACCTGCTGCAACCTGTCTCCCTCAGCTAGGCATCAGGTCTGTAGTTCAGTTGTGAGCCTAAAGAGTTGATTGTGTTTGCTGGTACAATGTGTTGAACACACATTTTACAGGACACATAGTGGCGAGGCAGTTGTGCCTACCAAGTGACCAGTCAATCTTATTCTAAGATGCAATTCATCTATGATATTCATCAATGCAAGTGGCTCAGATGTCTTTGCAAAGCCAGGATAATCTTCTCTGAGATATCCTGAGAATCTAGCTTACCAGAACATACACAGTAACTGAAATACCGTGACATTATGCGTGTCGATGACTCTTGGAAGAGCAGAGCCTGCAGTTGGCTAAGGAGGGAAAGTATTCTGTTGCTTTACTTCCTTCAAACGAAGCTGTTTCGTACATCCCCATTGCTTAACAAGAATAAATAATAATTTTGCATAATTGCCTAAGTATTATTGACAGGACTGGTTAGATGATACACTATGCCCTTAAATCAGCTGTTTTCATTTAATGGATAATTTAAATCTTTCAGAGCCATAAAATACAAAGCCAGTTTGAAAAAAGCATCACTGAATTTTCTTAGTCTCCACATGAGTAATTTTGTTTCACTGAAAATAATACAGCCTTGCTGGAAGCTCATGTTGGAAGCTAGGGGTATATTAGCATAAATTGTTTGAAAAATCTCCCTGCTCTTAACCTTATTTCTTCTCTCTGTTCTTGCCATTTCCATATCTAAGCATTAAACCCATGTGAGCATGATTGTTCACTATTTTAAGTGAAGCAAGGTCTACGGGGAAGGTCAACATCTTTTATTTGCCCAACAGATATAGTTAGGGGAAAACCAGACAGAATTTTTGGCATACAGTTCTTGAGATCAGTGGAGATGATCTAGGGTTCCTGAAATCTTGTCTGTTTTCTTCTAAATATGTTGGTCTAATAAGATATTAAATCTCCCTACATACCTTTAGATCCCTAGACCATAACAACAACATAATTATTTTAATGCATCATAATTGTATATGATGAATACATTCTAGACAAATTATCCTTGTTTTTTTCTGTCAAACAGAAAACATAATAACATAAATTATTCATTTTCAGTGGAAAAGCAATGCTATGTGTTACCTGGATTCTTACCCTAATCTTTTCTGCAGCTAATGACCAGCCTATTTTCCCTGTCTTTGGCAGTCTTCAGAGTTTAAATAAATATTTAAGTATCTGTTCAGCAAAATCCTAACTGGGGTATCTTATGATTCTCCTGTTAGCTCAAACTGTAGGATTTTATCTCTTCTCTCATAAGATCATAGAATTGTTTTGGTTGTAAAATACCTTTAAGATCAAGTCCAACCATCAACTTAGCAGTGCCAAGTCAGATTTTATGCCATAGTGTCTTGTGTCCCTGTCTGCAGTCAGCACAGATATGTTAAAGCTGCCAGTGGCATTGTTTCTAAATGCATTTCTGTTCAGAGTATTCTTAAAGTTTCATATAATGATGGCAGATAACAGTCAAAGATAACGTGCAGTGCAATTTCAAAAATGTCCAGAACGTCTCAACTAGAGGGTGGTCAGAGGGAAACCTTGCTTGTCTCCACTGACATAGAGTTGTACCATAGAGGTTTTTTGCTCCCTCTTGGTGTAAATGAGAAGCTACTTCATGCTTCCACTTCTGAGTGGAAGTTTTAAGATAGGAATTTTAAGCAGTGCAGTTAAATATGTATTGCCAAGCCGAAACTGGACTACCAATACAAAGTAATTATATATTTAAAAAGAGTACTTATGCATTTTTAAAGCAAGTTTTTCTTCTTGCTGTACATACTTGCTGGAATAGGAATGGTATGATGAGAATAGAACTAATTTTATAGGAATCCAAGAACTACTTCATCTGAAAGGGATAGCACCTTACACCTGATTACTGCAGAGGTCTAATGAAGGTGTCTGTAGGGCAACAAGAGAGGGGAGGGTCACTGCCATTGAGAGGAAGGAGCTCCACGTCTCAGATCCAAACTGTCAGAGACAGGAGGGGGTGTCCAACTGGGTGTCAAGATATTTTTCCAGCCATGCACTTCTCCAGCAGTAGAGCTATGGACACTCAGATAAGGGTTGTATGGAGAATGTGTATCATTTACTGAACCAGATTGCTTTGACATCTGCCCCTTTGTACTCCGCACTGTCTCCCTTCGAGCACAGCATCCTAGCTTGGAGACCCCTTAAGTGAAAAATAAAATATGGCATGGAGCGAGATGGCAAACTAGAAAGTTGGAAAGAAAGTAATTTTTGCCAAAATACCTTAGAGTTATCTTGTCTGTTTTTTTCTAAATATGTTGGTCTAATAAGATATTAAATCTCCCTACATACCTTCTTTGTTTAGATCCCTAGACCATAACAACAACAGAGTTATTGGAAGATTTTGACAAAATCACCCCTCATCACACACTGTCCCTTCTTTCAGAGGTTTTATTGGTATTTCCTGCCCAGCACCTCCCCCTCATTCAGTCTTATCAAAATGTTCCAGCAAGTCAAATTAATACTAGTTGATTAAACTTTTAAAATCTCATTAAAAGATGTGGTAATAATAATGCTTCCATACTGTAGTAATAATAATAATGTTTTAATATTTTTATTGGTATTTACATATCAGAAGACTGAATTACTCTTAGTGAAAAGTTTCAGTGATTCATCAATGTGATTCATGACAAAAAACTTGTAGAATTCCAATTTTTTTTATTTTCTCTTTTGTGAAAAATCTTTCTATCTAGAAGTTTTTAGTACCTGTCTGTAGTGTAATGGACTTCTGACTAACTGTATTTTTGCAGCACTTGCTTCTGAAGTGCCTTGAGAGATATTTGGGTGTGTTTCTCTGACTTTTTTTTTTTTTTCATCTGTGGGGTAGGTGTATAACCAGTTTAAATCTTGGAGATTTTTAAATTATATGGGTTCATTTTCAAAACTTCTTGCATTCAGCAGATTATTCTGGTTATATATTAGTTTTGTTTAGTTTGGTTTTGCTTTTGACTCAGTCTGGGTTTGGTTTAAATCTCTGTAATTAAGAATTCTGCTGCATACTCAGTGGTTAGGTTGCATGTGAGCTTCCAAGAACATTAAACCCTAATCCAGCAAAATGTGTAGGGATTTTTATAATTTTATGCATATGAGTAGTTGTTCATATGGTCCAAAACATGAGGGCAGTTAGAATTAAAACCAATACCTTTAAGAAATATAGAAAATGCACTGATAATGTTGAATTTTGACACAAGGCAGATATTTGACTCTAATTTTACTGCATTGCAGTCTACCATTTTTCATCTTTGCAAAAGGTTTCCTAAGGTTTACTGAAGTTATCTACCACAGGCCGGTAGTTTTAACATCCATGTTCATGGATTGTCAGGTTTATATCCTAATGTCACCACACTGACCTTTGCTTTTGTCACAGAAATGTTCTAATCATGAAGTCTAAGTGTGGTTTCAATAGAAGAGTTACTAGTTCTTTGCCTAACAGTACTTAGATCATTAGTTGTTGTAAGATGGTTGTGGTGGGACCTAAACCTCAGTGAAGAATGCCAAGTGGTTTTCTTAGTCTGGGTTTTATCTAATCTGACATTTGTTAACTGCCTTTACGTGACAATGAGAGTGGCTTCCCAAGTGTGCTGTACAATTAATTTTAAATGATTCCACTTTTTATGCTGAAATAAAAATCTCACAGGCAGATGCAGATATATGCTTTGCTATGTTTGCCAAAGTCTGTTTGTGATGGCAAGATTATGGTAGTGTGAGCACCTTCTTGTCACTTGGTGAGAAGAGACTTGTGGTATGGGTGAGCCCAGTATGCATTACCTTCACCCCACTGCCTCAAGCTTGACATGGTAATTTCTCTTTTAATTAATCCTAACAGAAATGTGGTCATCTTAACAGCAGGGAAAGTGTCATTAAAATAAACATGATTATGAAAAGCAATGTATCAAAATTAGGTGTGCCAGGGAATTAACAAAAAAGATAGTTGCTAAATCTGCATAAACCTCAGGACTTCATGCATCCTTAGAGGGCACAGATATAAATACAGGATGCTTTTTTTATTCAAAAACCTTCAATTAGTTGGACTGATTCCTGAAAGTAGGATGCTGTATTTGGAACTTAGGTTTAGATGGACAATGTCTCCTTAGATTCTTTAGAATTTAGAATTTGCATGCAGAGGACTGTCTCTGCTGTATAGCTGTAGTATTTGGTGACTGGCTGTATTAACTTAATGAATCAGCTAGATAGTGATTCTGTTCAGAATCACTGTTAATCCACTGATTTTTATTGACTCATTTAATTTTGACCTTTGCTTGTATCATCTAAGTTTATTTCAATATTTCACAGTAGAGAACTGTAGCATTGTAAAATAGACTAGATTTTCTACTTTTTCAAATCTTAAAAAAAAGTCTGTAAAAATTAGAACCAGATATTCTTCCAGCATAGCAGCTTGAATGAAAACTTCAAGTATCTAAACAAATGAGGCAAGGAATCAGAGGGCTACTTGGATTTTTGTCAGAGGATACATAATTTGATATAACTGGGTTATCAGATCAGAGACTTACTGTCCAAATCAAATGTGGTAGAAAATGCTTTCTATGGCCCCAGAGCTAAATCAGGAATGTTTACACAGTTAGGAGTTTATGTGGGGTTTGGAGGGTTGTAAATCAGGTTTACAAAACTTATTTCCTGCTGTAATTACTTCATAGAAATAAATGATACAATACTGTACCCAGGCAACAATGCCAAACTAGCAGGGCAGAATAAAGGATGCAGAGGGGATGACACATATGAGATAAGTAGTTATCATTTTTTTGCAAGTTTGTTTTTTTTTTCTTCATAATTCTGTAACATATTTATCAGGGAAAAAGCAGAGGGATTTCAAAGCAACCATTCTGGGCACTCCTCCAGAATTAAGTGCAGCTGTTTATGTATTAAAGTCAATTATTTTTTTGTGTTTGTTCTCTAATCATTTGTTATTTGTAGATGCTACAAAACAATCCATGAAGAGCTGACAGAACAAATATTATTCCCTGTAGATTTTTTAAAATATTCATCGTATGCTTAAAGTTTGTATAAGGTGGTTCTGTGAACTCAGCAGTACTGAAGGTGGAGAGGGCAGCAATGTGTGAATTTAAAGCCTTTTGGCACTATTAAAGATCAAAGCCTTATTTATTTTTTAAATTGCTTGGTTTATGTTTTCCCTTTCCTTCTGGCACATGTTACTGTTGGGATAAATCTATTAAAATATGGGCTGAGTCAGTGTGAATGTATTGCACTGTGATCCTTTTCAATTTAATATTTCAAACAAGGATTTATCTCTGTCGCTATAGTGGTACACAGACTTTTGTTCACCCGATGCTGGCTTGCCTCCTGCTGGATCCTCACCTTGAGAATTTCAGTCGTGGCTTAATTATTAATAGAGGGCAGATATGTTTCTTAGCTGCAATGAAAGAGAGATTCAATGAAGAATGCTCACAGCAATCATTATGGTTTTCAATTTAGAACTGTGAGCTTTGGCTAGCCTGAGTAAAAGCCCAAGTCATCCACATTTTTTGCAAGCATTAATCTCAGAAAGTTGTGTTGGATTTATTGCCCAAAATACCTATAAAATAGCTCATATGGGTCCCCATGGGTCTGTACTTGATAAGTAGAATGTACCAGCCAAAAACCATTCCAGGTGCCACTAGATGACAAGTCTGTATCGCAGCAGTACCTCTGCCTGCAATGGTTTGAGCAGGTTTTCCAGGGCTGGCATATGCCAGCTGAATGATGCACATGACGAGAGGTCTGTTTGGTTTCCTGCTGCCTCTAGTTCTGTAAGAGCATAGAGTAACAGGGGGCATAAACAGTTTAGTTGTGCCTGTTAAAACTTACCAATCTTTATACTAGGAGAAGAAATGTGCAGACACAAGAGCCAGAGCCACTAGTGGGACAAGAACAGCTGCGACATTGTATGAGAAAGGAAGAGAGGGTAATACAAGAATAAAATCAAAAAGTTCACGGGGAGAGAAAGAAAAGATGTCCAGTAACAGAGAAATGTGTAAGAGAACAAGGGGGACAGCAGGGAAAGACCTACAAAAGACCTGTTTTCTACTTGACTGCCCTTGTTTTGGATGCAGACTCCTTTCATACAATAAGATGCTGGCATTTAGAATAGAGTTCAATCAGATTTAAAAGCAGCTTGTATGTGAAAAGCTTTACTGTGGGCCCAGTACTCCTTTCCTGTTCCAATTTTGATTATACCAACAGAGAGCCTGGTCTTGCTTTTCACTTGGGTATGGAGCAATCAGAAAATGTTTACTGGAGTAAACAGTTTATCAGTAGCACTGAAGACACCTAATTCAACTTGTAATTTCCAGTGTAAATCAAGGAAGATGTGTGAGAGGGGACAAGAGCCTGGGTCCATGGTCCTTGTAAAGCCAGAGAACGGGAGTCAGCGTGCTCTTGCCTGCGTATCTCTGCTAGTGCATAAACCCAAGTGATTTACTACTTTTCTTTTTTTTTTTTTTCTTTTGAGAGAGGTTGTTTCATATTCAAGACCCTTTTTCATTCTTCAAAGCTGTATGTGAAGACATCCTCAAGCATAATTGACCTAATTCTCTTTCCGTTTAAATCAAGGATATAACGTCAGATCCATTTACAGTCTACCCCCTTTATGTCTAATAGCTGCAGATGGAAATAAAACCCAATAAACTCTTATTCCAAAATACTGCAAGCCTCCAGTTTGCTCCCTCAGTTGTTTAGTGTATTAACTGATTCTGGTTTTAAAGGAAGGTCGGGGTTTGCTTTTGAAAGGGTTAGCAAAAGGCTAAATTCCTTCCCAAGAACAACGCACTGAGCCACTCGACAGCCCACTGCAATCACAGAATCGCAGAATGAGAGGGGTTGGAAGGGACCTCTGGAGATCATCTGGTCCAACCTCCTTGCCAGAAAGAAAATGACTGACAGTGACCCACGATATGTAGCTCTGGTCACCAATGCAAACTTTGCTGCACCTTTCTACTTTAGGCTCTGCTAGATAAGATGATATCTAGGACACGTATGTGCAAGATGCTTTATTTTGCATCTCTTACTATTAAACTAGATAAAACAAATGTAGCAAACCACTAAATAAAGGCAGGTGGTATGTTTTCTAGAGTATTATTGTTAGCCACCAGCATACCCAGCTTTGAAAATGAAGAGTTGCACAGGGAATTTTCTCGCAATTGAAACTGGCTTGCTTATCTATTGTTTAAAATACATTTTGGAAAGATGAAGATTTAGTGGACAGTATTATAATTTAACCACCCAGCTTAGTTCTCTTTACCTCTCTCAAATTACAAAAAAAGTAATGTCCATAAAATACAAGTCGAAGTTATGTCATTACAGCATTGGCTAATATAAAATGCTTGATGCAACAATATCATTCTAAGAATCAGTGATTCCTCTATACACAGGTGTTTTCAGGACTGAAATAAAGAGATGTGGGAGGCTGAAGCACTGGCAAAGTGGTGGGTGGATTGGGTACTTAGATGCCAGCCTCAGTCCACTATATACCCAGGACTCAGAAATGATGTTGCTAGCTAAAATGAAGTATGACAACAGCACTTGACTTTTGCAGACCCACAGTTAAATCTGCTGTAAAGGACACCATTTACTATAATAATTCTCTTTAAAAATGTGTTTGTACTTTTCACCCACTATGAACATTAATGTGGGTGTAAAAATACAGCAAATTGTCACACAATGACATGTAATTCAGAACAGTCTGCAAGGGAGTATGCTGCTTCTATGTTCTCTCTACTATAGAATGGAGTTAAATTTGAGTTCTGTTTTGATCCCATGAACTATGAACCTATTGCCTTTTACAAATGCTAGGTTCATCTAAAAGTAATAGCTTTTCAAAGAACAAACCACCTCCCACCCACACCTCCACCCCCCACCCAAAAAAACCCCAAACCCAACCCCAAAACAAACAACAAAAAAACTAAAAACCTAAAAACCTAAAAACCCAACCTTACTATCCATTAATTCAACTGTCTGGTTGAAATAGCAGCGATATTCATGCAGAGGGACACTGATTTTGTTTTCTGACAAGTTGGAAGCACAGAGACTATAGATGCAATTCTGCTTATGCCCTTGTTTTAAACAAAGTATAATACGAGTAACTTCTATGAATCATATTCTGGCTTGAGTCCACTGAAACTGGAGATATTCAGCAATGTTAGAAGAGCAATTTCAGGTGTATACTAGTGTAAGAGCAGAATTCAGCCAAGTAGATCAATAGAACTGTGAAAGAAAGTGCAAATTTGGTTAAAATCAGGTTCAGCGTGTAATGCAGTGTTCAGTTAAGCTCAGCCCATATTTTCTATACATACTCCTGAGGTCCCAAGCACAAAGGATAATGCACAGGATGTCAGTCTTAACTTTGAATTTCTTTGATTTGGCTGGCAGGTGTCATCATGACCTGAACATCATTTAAGCTGAAAACAGGGGCTTTTGTGTATGTTAGTCTCTGGTGGCATTATTGTATATTATATACGACATTCTAGATGTGGAGCGATTTATCTGTTTTTATAGAGGTGGTAACATTAATTCTAATGTTAGCCTTTGATATGACACAGACTTTGTCTTCATTATTCTGAAATATTGTTTAAAAAAACCCAAACACAAATCCATTTATGTTTTCAATTTGCTTTGAACTATTTTTCAACAGCTCAGGTCAAGACCTAATTTCTACAGCAATCTTCACTGTGTTTTATTGTTCACCAGCGACCTGTACATGATTAAAGAATCTATCAGGAAAATTCTTTTTTTACTCTTCCTATAGCATCTCTTTTCCCAGTGTCCCGCTTGCGGTGTTGTTATTTATTTTTTTAGTATGGGAGCTGGAATAAAATTTGAGGGTGAAAAATGGATGTTATAGTTCAGTATTTGCAAGTTCATTTCAGCCACTGCCTTTGTAAGTTTGCAGTGTAACTGTCATGGTTTAACTCCCACTGGTCTCTGAGCACCATGCAGCCACTAGCTCCCACTCTTCCCACAGGAGATGAGGAGGAGAATGCAAAAAACTCATGGATTGAGTAGAAAACAGTTTAGCAAGATAAAAAAAAGAAAGAAAATAAAATAGTAACAGCAACAATAACTCATAAATAGTTATTAAGAGATATATCTCATATATATAGATATGTATATCTGCATATGTAAATATGTCTCAAATGCGGAAGCAAATTAGCTTTTTGAATCTTAAAATTGGATATCTATGATAGAAGCTTTTTGTGACTAAGTAGCAAAATTCTCCAAAACATTGGTTTGTGATGGAAAAGAGTGTCTATACATGTTCAAAATGGAGAGCTTTAACTATCTTTAATGAGTAAGTTGACAAAAATTCTTGTGTTGATAATGCATTCATAGCTGATTGTGGTGGTTTTGCAATGTGGCTTCTTTAAGAAGTTGCTAGAAGCTTGTTGGGGGTCCAAACTCCCAAACCCTGTTGCTGACAAGGCCGGCCGGGCCAATCAGCGCCAGTCACAGGCCTCTGGGAATCACATTTTAGAGAGAGAAAAACACAAACAGCCATATTCTGCCACCAGAGAAGGGAATGAGAAGATGTAAGAAACTTTGCAGACACAGAGGTCAGTGAAGGGAGGAGGAGGAGGCACTGAGAGAAAATTCCCTGCGGCCTGTGGACAATACCACGGTGAAGCAGGTGTATCCCTACAGCCCATGGAGGACAAAGAGACCCCGCTTGTAGCCCATGGAGAAGCACCTGGGTCAGGCAGGAGCCTACCATGGAGCAGGTGGAGGTATATGGAAGAATCTGTGACCTACATTAGAGCAAGCCCCTGGCAGCACCTGCAGCACGTGGAGAGAGATAAGAGGCGAAGAGAGACAGAGAAGCCCACGCTGGAGCAGGTTTGCTGGGGGCAGCTTGTGACTGTGGGGGATCAGGCTGGGGGCAGCAGTCTGGGACTGAGAGACATCCTATGAGTTTATAGCAGTGACCCACACTCAGGCAGTTAGTGAAGAGCTGAGGCCCTGTGGAAGAGGACTCACATGGAGAGGGTCAGGGAGGACTGTCTCCTGTGGGTGGGACCCCACACTGATGCAGGGAAAGATTGTGAGAATTGTCCCATTCCCCGAGGAGCTGACTGCAGACTGAAGCTTCCACTCTCTTTTTTCCCTTTTTCCCTGTGCCATCCTGGGGAAGAGAAAATCATGAAGTCTGCAAAGAAGGGGGTGGTGGTGGTGTTTTAAGAGCTGTTTGTACTTCTCATTATCTGACTCTGGTTTCTGTGTGTGTGTGTAATGTAATAAGTTAGAGAGTTTTCTTGCCTTTATTCTGTGTTGAGACTGTTTTGCCAGTGACACTGATTGCAGAATGATCTCTCCCTGTTCTTATCTCACTCCTCAGCCTCTCAATAGATATTTTCTCCCCTGTCCAGCTAAGAGGTGAGTGATAGAGTGACTCCAGTGGCAGTCTGGCCTCCAGCCAGGGTCAAACCACCACACTGATAGATACATAATGTATAGACTCAAAATTGCCAACTCAGGTTTACCTCTGCAAACGTTATGCTGTGATTTCTACAGTTACAAAAACTTCAGGGATAAAAACTTTGATTAGTAATATGTTTAGTAAATGTTTTATTACATCATAAAAGGCATTTAAATTTAGATTTTATTTTTTTAACTGCAAAAGTATGCCGAAGGTTATGAAACTCTGCTAGCAACACCTATAGTATCTGACTTATTCATAGTGAAAGGTCTTAAGTATGCTGCTATATTTGCTATAGCAAATTGCTCAATCAACATAGATACTGTTTGGACATGTACACATATACATATCCTCACCTAACACAAAGGCTAAACATATCAGATTATAGGTGATGCATGGAAAATGGTTGTACTGTGATACCATCGTATCTGTTCTGTCCAAAGAAATATCACTGCATTGTTATTACTCAGAAATCAGGCCAGCTGCAGTCTTGTTTGATGATGTGAGCAAGCAGAATTGTCATCTTTAATCTGTGGGTTTCCACCCAATTAAATTAAGAAGAGCAAACAGAAGGTCGGACTAATGCCCCAGTCAAGGTAATTTGGATTGTAAGGGATGTATTCATGGGGTGACCCAGCAAAAAATGCTCGGGTTTCATAGACATTTATTTGGAGGTAGGTTATCAGAGGCTAGGACATGCCATCAAAGGAAGACTTTTGGTAGTAGCAGTGTTTCAGGAATGCAGGAACCATAATCACCTGTTAAAGCAACTAATACATTCTGAACCCTATTTTAGAAGTTGTTAAATCCTTGTGGGAAAGGACCTGTAAATTTTGGCAAAAGCCCTAGGCAAAGCAAGGTGGAAGCTGTGCCGCACACAGCCAGGAACAAGGCACACTGATGCCTTAGGAATGATGGTACTGGCTGAGACAGCACGGAGATTCTTAATCACCCTCTCTTTTCCAAGCTCCAGGAGATTTTATATGTTTATGGCTTCATGGAGTCAGAATCACTTTTAGCAGTGTGTGGAACTGAGGCCTTTTTCTCTTCCCTCTCCTTTTGAGCTCTTGTTACCCAGTGGTGTTCAGCTAACTTCCATCACTCACGTGTCTCGGAGGGCTTATGTTTCAAACAGTGCTCCCAGGCTGATACCTTCTTGAAATTGTGTATAATGCAAAGGAGTTGGTACCAACAGAGCATTTATCAAGGTTGAGATGAAAAATTCCTTCTTGGGATTTCTCTGAGAATACACCAGGTGGTGCCACGGATATTTGCTGAGACAATGTGTAATTACTTTTCTTGTTCTGCCAGAAAAGCTTTAAAAGGCCACATGAGTTCTACTTTATCACTTGCCCCCCTTTCTTAACTCATGCTGCCTGCAACTCACTTGGACTGTGTTCTGGAAATGTCTCTGTGCTCAGTGGATGTGACCCCAATTACTCCTCTTTGCTTTGTCTCCTTCTCTTTCCTTCCTTAAATGCTGCTGGATTTTCTTCTTTACATTTACGTTATGGCTATGAGAAGTAAACCCTTGCTTTTCCCAAGAACTCTATACATGAATCTGTAATCTGCCATCAAAAACATTTTAAGCCATATAGAACTGCTCTGTATCTTGTTTAGCTAATCTGATGATAGAACTGAGTGGACCAGGTTCAAAATAGATCCACCTCTTTAAAACAGTAATGCTTATATTTTAAATGCAGAAATAGTTTCTGTTGATTCTTCTGTTAACATCCTGGAGCTTACTGATTCTGTACATGTCTAAACTAATGCATGCAAAAGGCTCTTTTGAATACTAATGTCTTTTCCACAGTTGCTCCTTTCCTATCCCATCTTTGGCTGTCATGATGATCTTGTAGGGTCCCTGTCCAGTCTGCTGCTGCTCCTGCTTCTATGCAGTGAAATGTGAAATTGCAGTCTTCTGCCCCGGGAGTGCGAAGGGCTCGTGCTAAAGCAAGCATTGGTGCGTGTAATGGCAGTGGCCATGAAAAGGAAGTGTGCAGCAAATCTCCCTATGCAAAAGGCGTGGGAGAAGGCCACTATAGGGCTGATGCTTGGAGTAAAGTTACAAGTAATGTGTAAAAGATATTTTTCGGATTCAAGGCATTCCCTTTTAGAAGTTCTTTGCCGGATGGGGTGGAGGTTGTGTTCATATTATTGCTCACTTCTTGGATGGTGATCTAAATGATTAATTACATATTTTTAATAGTAAACTTGTATGCGTGTAGCTAACTACCTGTGACTTTCTCTAACCTAAAGGTCATATAGACAGACTTGTCCATATATAACAGACTTGCCATATGAAGAATTTTTTTTAGAATTACCATCAATTTGCAGAAGTATTTAGTAAACATTTGTTTGGATTATCTTATCTAAAACTTGTAAATCTCCAAATTGTTCTTCTTGAAAATGGTATTTAAGTTTCAAGATCATTTAAAGTTTCTCATAAACAGCACACTGATATCACAAAGACCTAAAAAGACAACTGTCACAGGGCCATTCTCCCAGCAGTCACAAACCATTTAAGCAAGTTCCCCTATTTCTGTCTCTTTCTGGAAATTTCCGTCTTTTCAGTGTTTCAGTTTGGAGGGAAAAAAACCCAAACAACTACAACCTCTGCTTTTGACTTTGAGTTGCATATTTTTAAGACTACCATTTTGCTCAGCTAATTGAGTGTTTTATAAAACTTCCCTGGTAATCTTTGTGTATGATACGAGAATAGCTGGATAGTGTGGTTTTCCTCCAGTCTTTTCTTTCTAACTCAGTTTTACAGTCTGTTTTCCTTGTGTTATTTACTCTTTTTCTGACCCTTTCCCAGCAATCTCTTCCAAAAGGAGCTCAAACCAAGGACAGTTTACTTAGAAATCAAACCTTAAAACTCTCAGGGGTTTTGACATTAGTTTAAATGAGCTCAAACTTTCATAGCATGAAATATTTTAAAGTGGAATGTAAACCACTATTTGGCCTGGTGATGAGGACTAAAATAAAATTTTGAGCCACCTTTTAAAAAAACAGCACTGTAGCCAGGACTGGATCCAACTATGCTGCAGATAAGGGGCAGCTGGAGTCACTGGCTGCTGCAGTAAACTCTGCAAACGAGCGGGTCTTAGTCCTACAGTGAATCCATGTGTACTTGTAAAAAAATCAGCTCATGAGCACACAGTGGTTGACGAGAGAGAGAGAAAATATTTATATTCTTAGAATCACATGTGTGCATAGCCACTGTGTAGCACAGAGGAGGTGTCTGTACTGTATGGGTAGTATATTGATTAATTAATATACTGATTGATATTGATATTAATTTTCCTTGGCATATCTGCTCATTTGGCTGACAGCACAAAGCTAAACACGGGAGCAGTTTTGGGAGAGGGGAGCTGGCAACAGATGAGAAAAGAAAGAGAAGGAAGTAACTATAGGGATGATACCAGTGTCCTTGAGAGAAACTCTAGGTGAGGTGATAATGTTTGAAATTGATGCTTAGTTAAAAGAGATGTAATATACACTACCTATGTTATCAAGGAGTATGGAGGTTTGTTTAGAAAGGTGAGAGAGTAAGAGCTGAATTTCTTGTCTCCTACACTGCTAGTATCTTTCTCAGACCATACAACCCAAACTAGTTCTTCAAGAAATATCCCTTTTTCAGCACATCTCATAGCTCACCAGGCTATGTCTCCAGGCTCTGCTAGTCAGTATTCACCAAGAAATGCTAATCACAAATTTCTATGACTGATTTGTTAATAAAGTGTAAAAGACTAGGTTCAAAAAAGCACCAAGGCATGAAACTCCCTTGCCAAGGTGAACTGTGCAGCAGGTTCTGGGTTGTTTGCACTTAGGCACAGGGCTGTGGGACTGAAGCAGTGGCTTCTGTAGCATGTATGTGACAAGAGATGTTCTTGTCCAAACTTGGGCAGAAGTGACTAGATCTAGGCCTTTCAGAAGAATGATGCAGATACTAGCTCCCCTGGAAGGATTATTCTGAGTTTCTGGATGAGGCTCTAGTCAGTTGATTTCACTGTGTTAACACCATCTAACAAAGAGAGATGCAACAGTTTCATCCAGAGAGAAATAAAAGCAATGGAATATGCTACCTGGGATTCCACGGGGATAATGGGAGGCTAGTGAGCCTGTAGTTCCTCAAAAAGCCTAAGTAGAGGCCTCTGATGTGAAAAGAGCACAGTGTGAAGGATCTCAGGTGCAGCATCCCCTCAGTCCTTTCATACAGGCATCATGCAAACTCATGATAGGAGCAGATGTATTGCCACTGCATATTCACAGAGGAGACTCTCTGGAAATGTCACCTTTTATGTCTCATCATAGGTAATTTGGCTCAGAGGTCCAGACTCATAGTTTCTTCTTTTGTTAATTTTCTTACCACATTATATAATCTCACTGCAGCATTTTCATTGGATTCTCTGTTTGCTCACAAGCCCCTGAGAAAGAAGAAAGAAGGAAACCTTCCTGCTTCACATACACACTAGTATGTAGATAAAACCCCACATTCTTCAATCAGATTTTTAAAATTGGAATTTTGCTGCTGTTACAGTTTAGCCTCAGGCTGCTAATTTGGCACTTGCTTCAGTCACTGGGGTCCCTAATTGGAAAAATACAGAACAGAAAAGAGAGTCAGGAGGGGAGGCATGGGAATGGATCACATTTATACCAAATAACCAAGTCCCCCAGCACACAAATTCAACCAAACTTTAAATATACATTTTTTCCCTGAAGAAAGTAGAAGAGAAACAAAGAGATTAGGCCCTGATGACAGTCTCTAGAAAAACATAAAATCTAATAACACTGACTTTCCATCCACCCTCTCACATGTGTATCAGAGGAAAAGGTCCCTTGAAAAATACAATGAAAGTTCAGCTGGGCAGAGTTATGTATTTACTTTTTAACATGTCCATTCCTACACATATGTGTGTATTTGTTCTATCTATGAACAAATCTACACAGATAACATTGCTAGTACCCATAATTTACAGGGGTTTGGTGTAAAAACTAAAGAATTTTCTCAATTTTGGGCCACTGAAAACAAGCCATACCAGTGCCACAACTTTTTCTCTTGGTGTGGTTGGGAATGTAGATGGATGTTACTAGGCTTTAAACTTCTTTGGACATTATTAGAAGGCTCCAGGGTTTCTTTTCAGCCTATGAAAGCTGTTGTGTGGAATAATTCACCCTTAGGAGCCCAGCATTGTGTGAACAGCACTTCTGGGATGTAAGGACTGAGGGCAATCCTGCATCAATGGTCTCTCACATTGTGCTCTGCAGATGAGAAGCTTCTATGTGGGCTATTTAAGGAGCTGTGGGCAGGCAGCCTCTCTGGAGACCTGCTTTGTTGTCCATGTTATTTTGGCACTGAATTCCTCATCTTCCCAATTTTATGAAGCAGTTGCCATGGTGCAGGAACTGCATCTCTGTTGGTACACATGTATAGATGATAACCCTGTATCCACTCTAGTGAGGGGGGAAATTTGTCCCACAGCATTCACCGGTGTCGCTTTAAGAGAGTATGTTAGTGCAGTAGATGTAGCAAATGGGATTTTTATGATATACTGTGGTAAGCAGGTGGCTTTAGAATACAAGTTTGTTGGGGTTTTTTTGTTGTATGCGTAAGTGTTTGTAGAAACTTGTATTAATTGAAAGGAATGCTTTACTCAGCTAGAAGGTAGTGACTACTGACAAAAATGTGCTGTTTACAAAGCTTAAATTACATAATTGTTCAAGGACTAGTACCTCCCATAGCATCTTCAGTTAGAGGAAAGAGATAGTTACTTTGATCAGGACTGCTGAGGATGCTGATAACAATAATTCTTTTCTAATCTGCTGATATAACTCTCAATTGTTTCATATTAAGCTGAGAAAATGGTAAGAGTTGGATATACACATTCTAATAGAAGCAATAATTCTGCATGGAGGGTTGTCTGAGTGCTGTGCTGGGGAAATGAAACCAATAGATTCTATTTTTCTGAATATAGCAGAGTGGGAGGAAAAGGTCATGGTTCTGGGCCTAATTCTGTTACTTTGTTTAAGTTGATGTTAGTATTTTTCAATTTATTTTATGGCCTAAAATGGGGACTAACATATAGGTGTAATAATTACTACAAAATATTTCTCTTTATTTGGATCATATGCTATAAGCTTATTAGCCAGTATGACTCAGCTGCCTTCCACTCCTCACTTACCTCAGTTTACACTGGGTAAAAGCTCCAGCTCATGACATTTCTGTTCCACTGATGATTATTTTGTGCTGATGGGCTATTAGCTATTATGGGCTACTCAGCCATCTAACATGTACTGCATTCATACCCAGAAGTCTTGCTGAGTAGTAACAAGTAACTGCCTTTGAATTTTCATGAGCTAAGCATCGTGGGCTAGATTCTCATTTAGTCTAAGGCACCTATAGATGCTGTGATATTATAAAGTGGCCTTATTAGGAATGTAAAATAACCCTAGCCTTTGAAAGAATGATTCCACGTGGTATCTCCTAGCCCTTTCATTTACCATACCCACTTTGCAGTCTATTCCCTTTTTCCTTTATGTTGTTTCCTTTGGGAAGTCTAAGTGGTGAAATCCTTAACACAGGCCTGAGGCTGGTAGTGTCCAAACCTCAGAGGAAAATGATTCCCTGCCAAACCTCATTAACACTGTCTGGTAGTAAGTACTTTGTCATCAGGTTGTAATGCTGTTACAAAATCTGGACCGATTTAATGCTACACCAACTAGTGATGATGTTTATTAAGTAACACATTATTGGTCAAACTGCTGGTTGAGGAGACATGCACAGCATTTAATTAGTGTCTTCTAGTGTTCTCCCCTAATTAAAAACCAGTCCAGAGCTGAATTACAATTTATAGAAGATAGTTTTTACGGTATTTTCAATTACTGTCCAAAATACTGACATAACTGGAAAATATTGTCGAACAATCATTATTTTCATGCAACTAAAATCCATCTAGTTTAGATAATTTGAAGTCATAGGTAGGTAAAACTATCACAGCCAATAACTAGAATGTTTTGGCCAAGAACACCCTTCTCTCTGGCATTGAAATGTTTGCCTATTCTCTTTGTTAGAATGACACACTCTATAGAACAATATGAGAAGGTTGAAGTGTCAGTAGGGTTAATACACCTGGCAGGGTGTACATAATTCCTTGAGGAAATTCTTCCCCTCCACTGATTCTGGAGTAGTGTTGTTGCATACCTTTCACCATTTATAAGGCAACGTCAGCTAATTGTTTTCCATGAGAACAGAACTCAAGGACTGTTGGTTTCAAATCCTTTTGCTATTCCTAGCCCAGTCTGAGTCTTGGGGAAAGCTTAGTGCCTCCATTTTACCTCAGAAAAAGTAAGAATAAGTAAAAAATAAAAATTACAGTATTTAAAAAACATATATAGTATTTTACTATATTATAGAAATACTAAGTGTTCTGTAGCAGAACATACACCTGTGCTGTAAGCTTCAGTAGAATGAAAATCATCAGAACTTGTTTTTTCTATGAGCTGAGACAAAGATTTTTTTTAATTTTTTAAGATTATTCCTATCTTTTCCTGTTGAGCCATTTTCTATCCCCATTTATTTTATGCTCTACAGGTATACACTCTATTTATGCATTACTCTAGAGTTATACCGCCTACTTCCCCAAGGTTTGTAGGAAATTCTGGTTTGGGAAAAAAAAAAAAAGAAGTGCTGCCACCACCTTTTCTGTGTTTCTAAACAGAAGACTTCGTCTTCCAGAATATTTTTCTTAAAAAAAAATCTACTTTATTTCATAAGCACCAAAATGAAATGAATATTTGCAGAGGTCAAGTTACAGTATATGGCAGGAAAAACATGCCAAAAACAGTTAAAATTACCAGAGCTGTATAGTAAAGTCACACACACCACATATTGCTTACAGGTGCTCTGTGTGAAGCCCAATCCAATAAATGTCAGTCCAGTTATTTACACTAGGAGAGTGCCAGTCATGTAAAAAGAGACAGAAGAACAGATGCTTTGTGAGAAGCAAACCCACTACAAATAAACTCAAAACTGATTATAAAAAATTCACACTAAACAAGTATTAGAACGCATGTGAACTGCATTTGGAATTCTGTGAATGTTTTGTCTGCATTTGGGATTCAGTGAACGATTTGCAAAGCAAGAGGCAAATATTTTTAGTGCTTTGTAAATCTTCTGAAACCTCTGCATCTCTGTGAGTTTATTTTATTTCAATTCCTCTGTCTTTCTCTCCATGTTTTGGTTTTCAAAAAGCCAAAATGTTTAGCGAAGTATGGTGAAATTTAAGAATTTAATCTATGAGGAGGTGTTTTGCTGGTTCATTGGAAGCTTTTTGGGGCATGAGGCTGGCATGTTTAAGTGCTGAGTGCTACCTTTTGACTTCATCATGTGTTTTGAAAAGCTTACCCACCTCTGACTTTTTGGGAACTTTGCCTTTAAAATCTGCTGGAAAAAAAAAGGCATTTATGTGGGTTTAGTGTTTATTGTAAACATTTCATGGTTGAAGCTATTATCACTGACAAGAGACAGCCAGGTTCATCAGCTACCCACGCTTTCCTCCCTGTTGGCAAGTGTTATCTCTGTGCACCACAGTCATAGCTGGAGAACCTAGCACAGGTTGAGAACTACTTGAGGACAAGAGTATTAAGCATTAGTTGAGTGTAAGATTTTGTAACTGTTAGATAAATGTTTATAGTGTCACTTTTTTTTTTTTTACCTTTTTCTTTTTTAAATTGATGTTCTGCTTCCTACAAACTAAAGATCTCATAAAAAGCTATGGATTCTGCTCTGGTGACATTTTTAGTAGTCCAATTTCATGCAAGGCACAAACACCTCTGGATATAGGCCTCTTAACTGGATCCAGTCTACAGTGCTGCTGGCTACTTCTGACCTGCTGAGATTTCTGAAAAACTGGTATCAAACACAGCTGAGCTGAACAGATTTTTAAAGGAACACTGGATGTGGATTTCAGTCTTTTTTTTTCCTTTATCCAAAATAAATGTAGAAGCCCTAGAGATTCAGGAATATGTAGACCTCAAGCTTGAAATTTTATATTTTTAAAGCCTAGTGCAGAGTAAGCAGCAGTGAAACTTGCCAGATAAATTGTCTCAACTCTTACCAGAGAGACCACCTTTTTGGGCAATATGCCAGTTTACTGATTTAATCCTTACTGATTTAATCCCCTGCTTTTCTGCTCAAAGTGTTGACAAGGGACTCATTCCCACTAGCAACTGGGCCAAAGCCACAGATTCATTTCCTGTATTGCCACCAAACATATCTGTGATACTAATGATTTTCAGAATCTATGAACTGGAGTTGGATCTGACTCTGTGACCGGGAGGTTAAAGGCTCCAAATCCAATTAAGGAACCCCAGAGATACCAAGTCACTTTTGCTTAAACATGACATCAGCACTGATGAAAACTGTAGTGAGCTATTGTATTCAGCCAGGTAGACCAGCAGAATGAAGGCGAGTTGCTAGGATATGCCCCTTTCAGAGGGCATATTTCATCTCTTCTCCTTTGCCAGACACAGTATTCATCTTTCTTCTGAAAGGAAGCGTCAAGTAGTTAAGAAGGATCCTGTGAACATAAAATAGACAATCCCATCCTTGGCAACATGCATATGTTCGGTATTTTCAAATACTGGATGCCTTCAGCTCCGAGGTAATATGAACCAAATATAGTCCAAAATATATTTTCAAATACTGAACATAGACATGGTACCAAGGATGAGATTGTATATTTTGGGGATTTCTAAGTGGAAAAAATATTACTATCGCACATCTTTTATTCATGGCCTATTTACAACTGACGTTTGATATTTGAGACTCATGCTTAGCAGCTGGTTGATGCCACCTCTTGCCAGTCATCTTTTTACTGGTGCTGCTGTTCTGTCATGACTGAGAGTGACACATAGACACTGTGATTGACAAAATGTAAATGCACAGGCCAAGAACAGTTCTGCTTCTGAGTTGTCCCTGGTGCCCTTTTGCATTGTTCATGTGGCTGTGTGATTGCAACGGCCCAGTTTATGTGCAAGGATTGTGTATGTAAGTTTTATGACACTGGTGGGCAAGGAGGTGTTTTACTGGAACTAGACTTTGGCTGGCAATTTGGGAAGATCAGAGGGGGATAAATAGGAAAAAATAAGAAATACAAAGCAAGACAGGATAAGATAGAGACTTGACAGCAGCAGAACCACTGAACTGATTACTCTGTCTGATGAAGATGTCAGCAAAGAATTAGGGTTCAGCACTATTTTGTAAATAGGTCTTTTGAGGATTGACTATAGATCTCTTATGTTGTTATGATTGTCTGATGCTTTGAGAGAAGGTTCTCTAAAGTGAAATAATAAATGTGACCTTATGACTGAGAAGCAAAATTGTGCAAAATCTTACCAGAGAGACCAGAACTGGATGTAGCAGTTCTGTACTGGATACCAATACAGACACCAGATGAAGCCTCTGTAGTAGAGAGAAAGGATCACCTTCCTTACAGCCAAAATACTGTTGCAAACTTGCTGAGGGTGCACTCTGACCCATTGTCCAGGTTCTCGATTAAGATGTTAGACAGTATCGACCCCTGGGGGTCTTGTTTCCAGGAGGACTTTAATCAGTTGATCACAATCCTCTAGGTGTGGTCATTCAGCCAGTTTTCATTTGATCTCACTTTTGAATTGGAGAGGAATTACAAGGGACTGTTAGTTAATGTTACCTGAGAAATTAAGGCATTCCAAATGCAAAAGCATTTTCGTTGTTTTCAAGGAGAGTTCTGTCTTTAACAAGATGACCTCTCCAGAAGGCTATAAAACCAAGAAATAGTAAATTTATGAACTCCTCTGAGAAATGTCTAATGAAAGACATTGTATTGCTGTTGAGCACCTTTTTTTTTTTTTGCTGGGGGATACAATATAAATATCAATAATTATAATTTAACTACTGCTATAAATAATACTGTATTTATTTTTGGTTTATAAAATAATTTTATTGTCTGAGAACACAGGAACAATTTATGAGTGTTAACAATATTAGTGAGCGTTATTCTGAATGAATTAAGATAAAGGGCTGTTCTTCCTTGGGTGAAAATCATTTGGCCAGTTTCTTACCTGGAAAAGTCTCACAACAATCACAGAACATTAGGAGTTGGAAGGGACCTTGAAAGATCATCTAGTCCAACCCCCCTGCCTGAACAGGATCACCTAGATCAGATCACATAGGAACGTGTCCAGATTGGTCTTGATTTTCTCCAGAGAAGGAGACTCTACAACCTCTCTGGGAAGCCTGTTCCAATGCTCCATCACCCTCACTTTGAAAAAGTTCTTCCTTATATTCAGATAGAACATCCTATGCTCCAGTTTGGACCCATTGTCCCTTGTCCTATCACTGGCCATCACCAAGAAGAGCCTGGTTCCATCCTCCTGACACTCATCCTTTAAAAATTTATAAACATTAATGAGGCCACCCCTCAGTCTCCTCTTCTCCAAGCCAAAGAGACCCATCTCACTCAGCCTTTCCTTATAAGGAAGGTGTTCCACTCCATCATCTTGGTGGCCCTGCGCCGGACTCTCTCAAGAACTTCTATGTCCTATTTGAACCAAGGGGCCAAGAACCGGACACAATATTCCATGTGAGGTCTCACCAGGGCAGAGGAGAGGGGGAGAAGGACCTCTCTTGACTTACTAACCACCCCCCCTTTAATACATCCTAGGATGCCATTGGCCTTCCTGGCCACAAGGGCACAGTGCTGGCTCATGGTCATCCTGCTGTCCACCAGGACCCCCAGGTTCCTCTCACATGCACTGCTCTGCAACAGGCCAGTCCCCAACCTATACTGGTACCTGGAGTTGTTCCTCCCTAGATGCAAGACCCTACACTTGCCCTTGTTGAATCTCATTAAATTTCTCCCTGCCCAGCTCTCCAGCTTGTCTAAATCTTGTTGAATGGCAGCACAACCTTCTGATGTGTCACCACCCCTGCCAGCTTTGTGTCATCAGCAAACTTGCTGACTGTGCACTCTATTCCACCATCCAGGTCATCAATGAACACATTGAGCAGTACTGGTCTCGGTACCGACCCTTGATTACAATCATAGTAATATATAAGAGGGGTGATTTCCTACCCCCACCCCCAGACAAAGGCAGAAGCATTATGCTTAAGGTGACTTGTGTGATCCTTTCCAGAAACAAGCACCTTTACTGAATGAACTCTGCTCCACCTGAAGTGCTTATTTCCACTGCCAAAGGACAGCCACGTTGGCAGATGAGCAATTTCAAATTTGTATCTTATTTATCCAATCACAAGTCTGAAATACTTTACTGTATTCAAGTCTTCAGAGTCAATGTTATTTTCCATGTGCATTTCTTTGCTTCATGCACTCTGTGATTTCATAGACTGAGACACAGAATCATACAATCATTTAGGTTAGAAAACACTTTTAAGATCATCAAGTACAACCATAAACCTAAAACTGACAAGTCCAAAACTGAACCATGTCCCTAAGCACCACATGTACACGTCTTTCAGGTACTTTGTGTTTCTAAGACTTGATGATAAGCTCACATAGCAGCAAAATTGCAACAATGGTATGCACCACTTGTAAGAATGGAGTGCTGCATGATAATAAAAACTATTTTAAGAAAATTAAATACATCTGAAATAAACTATCACACATTAGAAACTTCAGTGATGTCTGTTTTGAGTATTACATGTAGAATAACCCATTCTTACTTAAATTGCTCGGTTTAAAAAACCCACAAAATTCTGTTTTTAAAAGGATCTTGTTTAAACAACTTAGAAAGCAAAGACTGATCCTCTATTAATTATTTCCCAGGCAAAGCTGGGACTAGATATCCATTTGCAGAAGAGAAAGGGATGAACTTCATATATTGTCTGCATGTGTATAATTCCCAGTGGAATAGATTTCAAACAAAACACTGTAGAAAAAATAAATATATTTGCTTTAAAGAGGTAAATGAGGGTGGAGGCTAGAATGGGAGGTGAACATGTCTCAGCTTGGTTTCTTGTCTGGGGAGTTTAATGTTAGACACAGCCTAGAGACTCCTGGGGATTATAAAAAATTGAATTTTTGTGATGAAGGATTTTATGGCATTTCTGAAGTATGAAATGTTCTCAACCATTGCTGCAAGCTCAGGCAAGCTTAACATCACCACCTCAGCATGATTGGCTATTTCATTATGCAATAGAGAAGTAGTGGAATTTGCTTAAGATTTAAAAAGAAAGCTTCATATGCAAGGGGCAATTTACTAGGATTTAAATGTCTCTAAAGGAAAGATTTAAATCTGTATAGGAAAATATAGGCACATTTTCTCTATTACCATTTCTAACTCTCCATGTATACACTGTAAATCTCAAGAGGGATATGTGCAGGACTTCATTCCAGAGAAATGTACACAGTAGGTTAGTGTTTTACCTTGTGCCCATGAGGAAAAATGAAAAGGACCCTACTGCTTTCAAAAGGGTTTGTGCTGGATTCATGACTGCAGTGTTCTTCTAAATGCTGGTGCAAACAGCAGAAATAGAAAATTATATTTATTTGTTAGATATCTCTAAACAGTAATTAAAAAAAAACAAAACCGATGTGTTGATTTTCAAGTGCCAGCTCTTGTGCCCATCTCCATTCTAATTTACATGTTGTGGGGCTGTCTCAGTAGGCAAGACAAGTTTTAACAAGCAAACAGAAGCTGCTCCTGAGATCCATTAGATGTTTTGAGGTGCTCTGTGTCAGACCACTTCCAGTGCATCTGGTTTTACTAACCATTACTGTGGCTGTCTGCTGGTACAGAGAGCAGAAGTATTGCAGTCAGTAATAGATACTCATGCTTGCTGTAATTCACACCAGATGGCCAGGAAGATACACAATTGGCCATGGATCAGGGAAGTACAACTTTTAAACTAAAGACACCCTTGTGCTGTTTATTCTTTGCTGTCGCTTTCAGTTCTGTACTGGAAGAGACTGGTCTGTGTTATTGCCAACCTATGTACTTTGCCTTTGCAATATATAAAGACATACACATTTGAATACCAAATTTCATACCAATAGTTGGATTTCAGAGTAGAAAATAAATCTTCTTGGACATGTAGATTGCATGTGTCTTCTGTAAAATACAACCCAGTCTCTCTCCCCTATCCCACTCTGGTGCTGGGATAGTGAGACCAGAGAGAATTAGCCCTGCTGTTTATTAAACCATAAGCTGCTGGGCATGAGTGAGGGGGTCACCGCTGTACTTTGTGATAAAGTCATACCAATGTACAATTAACAAACCTTCTTTCATGCCCAAAGCTTTAAACATGTAACAGGCTTACATAACAAAACACCTCAGTACAATGCACACCACCTTTGGTGTGGAACAGCAGCACCGGCTATATTAGTAAACTCAAACACAGGTATCGGAGACTTTAGGACAGGAAGGACTGTTCTGCTCTATTAGATGCATGCAGAGAAAGGGATGGCCTGAGCTGGAGACCAGGATGATTTAAGTTGTCAGCAGATGTGGGATCTTTCTGCAGATGGCTGGTGCTGCCAGTTACCTGGGTAGGGCAGGTATCACATAGCTTTCATAAAATCTAGAATAAAAAAAACTAGAATAGTTTAGGTTGAAAAAGACCTTTAAGATTAAGTCCATTAACCTAACCCTGCAAATTCCGCCACTAAACTATGTCCCTAAACACCACATCTACACATCTTTTAAGTACCTCCAGGGATGGAGACTCAACTACTTCCCTGGGCAGCCTGTTATAATGGTTGACAACCCTTTCAGGAAATAATTTTTTTTCCTAATATCCAATCTAAACGTCCCCTGGTGCAACCTGAGGCCATTCCCTCTTACTCTATTGTTTGTTACTTGTGAGAATACCAACTCAGCTACAACCTCCTTTCAGGTAGGCATAGAAAGCTATAAGGTCTCCCCTCAGCCTCCTTTTCTGCAGCCAAAATAACCCCAGTTCCCTCAGCTGTTCCTCACTTGTGCTCTACAGCCATCACCAGCTTTTTTGATCATATTTGGACATGCTCCAGCACCTCGGTAGTTTTCTTTAAACAATGACTTTCAATTCAGAATTCAGTGTCTTTTTAGAGAGACATTATATCCCTGTGGGGAAAAAAATAAGGTAGGGGAGTTGAATTTTTTTTTTTTTTGTAAATATAAGCAATATTTTTAGTGTGGGAGGGGGTGGGAAGAATGGTTAGTATGAAATAAAAACCTTGCACAGGATGATGGAAAAGGCTACAGAATTAGCACAGAAGGCTCACTGAGAAATGAATCTGTACCTTTTTTGTTCCTTCCTGTTCCTTTTTGTACACCTGGCTGATGAAAAAGCTTTCCTTTACTCTGTATGAACTGTAGGCTTTAAGAATGTTAATTAAAACTAGTGTTTTGATGCTATTGCACAGGCTACTTAATCAATTAGCTGTATTTGCAAAGCACTTTTAAGGACTAATTACTGCCAAATAGTAAGTGGGTTTCTTTTATTAACTTTCAGAAATGGAGGACGCCAAGAGGAGAGGAGCCTGGTGTCAGAGCTCAGCAGGAAGCTTCTGATCCTCTCTCACTCTGATTCAACAAGAGCAACCAGGTCAGAGTCCTGACACAGCAGCAGATTTCGTGTGAAGCAGGACAGTTAGACACATAATAGCTATTAGACTTTGCATTTGGAGGTGTAGCTTATGTTTGGGATTTTTCTGTGTGAACTTGGCTTTTCTGGGTAGGTTAGATGAGACAGCCCGTTCATATTCCTGGGAGCATGTGCTTCAGGTACTTAATCCTGTTGTCAGCTGTGTGTCTGCTCTGCACTAGTGAGGTGGTGGGGCAATGCTCACAGCCTGGTACTGGTACTCAAGTGGGCAAACAGGAGGATTCCCAAATGGGCTCAGAGTAAGCACACCATTCCTTTTTGCTCCCCCTCAACACTGCTGTTTTCCACCTGTAGTGGTGACAGACTGCTAGAAAGATATTTGACAGGCTCTACTTATGGTCCATTTTCCTTTCTTGGAAAGGACAATAGAGTTTCATGGTGCATTAAATGCAAACTGATGGACATTGGAGAAGGAAGTATTGTTTAGGTACTAATATTAATACTGCATGACATTTGACATGAATGATTTCTGGAAAGTCAGGCTATTGAACCACCAGCATTGACAGAATTGTACAGAGGTATAATAAGAGTACTGGTGAAAATAATGGAGAAACTGCATGGTAATTTGTAGCTAAGAGAGGAAACAAAACTAGTAGACACATGTTCTAGTCTTGGTTGAATAATATTTATTTGACTTATCTATACTAATCTCATTGAGTGTCTTTCTTGAAAGGAATGAAGTATAAAGCTCCTAGAAATGTACATGGTGGGTGTCTTTGCAATATAAAGCCAGCAACTACAGAGAGAAGCATTTCAGATCTCAAGAGAGAAGGATGTTGTTATTGTCCGCAGTTCCGTACTGTGAGGAGCAAGCAGTAATACACCAAAGGAGATGTATTATCAAACATTTCCTTGAATAGAAATTAAATCAAATTATAGCCTAAATATCCAATCCTATCTTTTTTAGATGCAACACTAGAAAACTAAATAGTACTTTCAGTCCTAAATAGTTGTATTGACTTCAGTGAGACTCTGGGAGATTTATCTCAAACGTAGGTATTAAAAAAATTGCAGGACTGGACTCCAAGCATGGTAGATGTGCAGCATTAAGAGATTGTAATTTTTGTTTGTCCCTTGTTATTCTGGTGTCATCCACAATGGCATGTAGGAGAAGAAGAGGTTTGGGTGAAATCTTAGAAACAGACAATTTAAAAGAATGTATTACACTTCTCCCTTTGTCTTCAGTATTGTTTATGTAAAAAAAAAATAAAAAAGAGGACTATAAGATTGAGGATAGCATATTCACTTCTTTTCTAAAATATAAATTACTTATGTGCATAAGTAAGTGTGTTTATAGCTCAGGTTTTTAACCTTAACATGACATTTCTTTGCTTTTGTGAGAATTACTAGGAAGATAAACATCTCTTAGATTTATCTACTGTGCTTATTAGCCTGTAACTTCTAGGGAATAAATAAATAAAAGAATAAAGTAATATAAAGAGAGCAATATATCTTACAATGAACATCAAGGTTGTATGTTTACATGTCAATACTGTAAGAGTAATGAAGAACTATTCTAATTAATAGTGTAAGAACTCTTACAGATAATGGACTAGTTGCAGTGATCTATTACATCCCTTTGCACTATTCCAGCAGCATCAAAGAGTAAATAACTTTACAGAAACACCTGAAGATAACATTTGAATGCTTGGGGTTCCCTACCCCCTAGATCTTTTTAGTCTTCAACACCATAAGTACCTACACTTTCCCCCAGATATCTAGCTGGCATACTAGAGTTTTAGGCAGCTGTAATTTTGAGCAACTGTGCCCCTACTGTTTCATGTCAGTCCTACTTACTCCAACACTAGAGTGCCCTGTTCTTCTGTTTGTTAGTAGTATGCCTGGGGGTGCTGCCTTCTACATGAGTATGAAGTTGGTTGCTATTAATGGTTATTGGTCTTGCTAGGCAGTATTCAGAAAAAAAAAAAATAGTAATTTGAAATGTTGGTCTTTCTGAGGTTGCATTCTGCCTGGCTAAGCATAAACTAACCACTTGTTTCATCTAATTGTTCTCTTAAAGAACCATAGAGTCCCGTTTTCATGAAATCCACGCATGCCGGATTTCAGCCTAAACCACACTTTTTCACCCAGGTTACAAAGCCTTAGAGACATACTCCCATCAACTACAGCAGTGTGAATTGTGCTCATCTTGGATTTAAGTGCTGCTATTTATAAGTCTTGGCACTAGATGCATCCTTCCTTTAAGACAGATGTGAAGAAAAAGTAGATGAATGGATCGGAGAGGGTGTAAAGTCCTGCAGGCTTATGAAAGGCTGGACATGAGGAAATGCACAAGAAACCCTTGCATTGAAACTCAGTTGTTCTCATCTTATATGAACTTAGAAGAGTCCATAAAAGAAGGACTTAATATTTGATGTCCTCAAAAATTAGTTTGTTTTGTGATGGCCATGCAATAGCTTTGCTGTAGCATTTAAAAATACTTATTCAGTGTCTTGGATATGAACTATGTATTAATGAAGATTTCACACTGCCCTTGGAAAATGAGTATTTAGAGCTCTCTCTGGGTTTTTTTGAGGGGAAAAAGGGGGATTATATATTTTTAAGTGCTGGCTACCTTTTTTCCTCTCTTTATTTTTTTTTTCTTATGATGATAAATAACCATGGTGACTTCTGACTGATATGCTCACAATACTTTTTATTTTTCAGTTTCTAACTAGAAAAATGAAAAAGAGATCTCTCCCTGATTCCTCTTGACTAAGGTTCAAGCAGTAAAGACATTTTAAAGCCCTGAATGCTTTTAATGTAAAAAAGGGACATGTTGACTTCAACATTATGTTCATAACAGACACTATTGTGGAAGTTCTCTCAACTGAGCATCACTCAGTGTAAAAATATTTGTCAGGTTTTCTAACTTATTTCATGATTTTGATCCTTCTCAGGGATGTTCTGTAACATCTAACATTTGATTTCTCACCCATTTGTTTGAACAAGTGTCCCTCCCTGGAATTTATTCAGTTATTTTTCTTAATATTTCAATAGCGAAGTGAAAAAATCTTTTTAAAATGTCAGGGGATAATGCAAAAGGAACAGTGCCTAAAATTGCTCTTTAAGATATTGACTTTAAAAGTAGTGTCAACTCAACTAACAAGTAAATACAGAGCAGATGAGGTAACCCCCCCCCAACCATTTTGAATATTCAGTACAACTCTCTGCAGCCCATATGGGTAGCATTTGTCTGTCACTGAATTCAAATGCAATAAAAACATAAGGAAGCCCAATGGCAAAAGATTTATCCTGAGATCAGATCAATAAAGAGAGGATAGTTGGTAACAGATAGCTTACATCTATCTAATCATGAGACATTTTATTCAGGAAAGAAAGGGGGAAAAAAGAGTTCAGACACTTGCAACTCCCTATTTGCTTTAGTTTCTTTCTTCTTGATATGAAACACAAAACTTTGGATTCTGATTTCTTCTTCATAGAAAGCCAAAGATCTACCTCAGGAAGAAATTAATCAATTGATTACATCACCTCACTTAAAAATAATATGATTTCTTCTAATCTTTCCTTTGATAAAAGTATTTTCCCAGGAACTATAGGTAGGAAAATTGGCCAGTCGAATCCCTGCCAGTCAAGGCTCTCTGTATTTCACTTTAGCTGCCTCTAGTTGTATCTACTGAGGTAGTAATAAAAATATAAACTTGCAAACTCTAAGTATTTTTTGTACCATCCTAACCTGCAGACTTAATAGCAGAACCTCATTTGTATGATCACATGGCTACTGGCCACGGACTTGACTTGGAATGTGAAAAGCCCTAATTAACAGCAAAATGGAGCTGGAAATTAATTGGCATTAAACTAGGTGGAGAACAGAACTCAGAGAATAAGAGCTGTCTTGTGGTCTGGTTCCTGACTCACAAATTTGTATGCACAGCAAATACTTCTTTTTTACCTAGATTAGAATAAGATTTCCACCTGCATTGTGCATTTTTCTTATCTTTATTTTTTTAGAACTCATTACCAACTTTTTTGAGAGTTAGTTACCTTTAACATAGCCAATGATGATCAAACAGCATGTTATAGTCATAACAGGAAACCTGGCTGGAAACTATTTGCTCTCTTTTATTTCTGTAAGTTCTGTTTAGTGTATATTTCTTTCCTGAACATATGTTACATTAAGTTCAAGGCAAGGAAAGAAGCTGGAAAGACTGCGGTACAATAGGGATGAAGTTTAGACCAAAAAAACCAAGATGATTTTAGCTGTTATCTTTTTGTCTAAAGATAGATTTAAGGTTTTTCTCTTGATGCCAAAGATTTATCATGGAAATTATGTTAATTGACTGAAGACTATTTTCTTGAAACATCTAGGATGTTAATTTCTAAGAAATTAACACTTCAAAGATGTAATTTGTCATTTGGCTCCTACCTATCTGAAGTACAATTTCCACAGACTTCTTTTGTAGCATGTAAATTGTGATGTGGTGTAACATCAGGCACTAGATGCAGACAAAAGAGCAAGGGTCTGAGCTTTAGGTGTTACTTTGAGCCAGTAACAATCAAATTTAAACTGTTTTATGTCTGTAGGTTTTGACATTTCTCAGACCCATTAATTCCCTCGCCAGTTTGGCTGCTTACAGTCACTTCCAATGTAACCCCTTAACCCTGTTGTCTCCACTGCAAAAATCTATATCTAGGAGACTGGTGTAATTTCATTCAGAAGCAGTTTTAATAAAGTGTAATATTTCTTTTCTGCTTCATAGGCACCCCTAATACTTTTGGGTTTCTTTCTGCAAGCACAATTTGAAATTTGTTAGGAAATGGAACTACTGGGAAATTAGTTGTAAAGATGTCAGTCTAATACAGTCTTGGATTAAAATGTATATTTCCAGTGATTAGATAGAGTTTTAGCATTGCCTGAAGTGCTTAATTCATGAGAAATGATTGAGGAAGCAATTACAATGAGGTACCTTGTTGACAGTGTCTGCAGCTACTATGATTGTGCTACTGGATTAAAATTACATTTACATCCAAGAAATTATTACTATTTTAGAAGAAAAAATTTATAGATTGTAGGGAGGAGATACTATAAGCCAATCCACATGTTTACTGTAATTTTACCCATATTTTAAAATATATATAGCCACTTAAGTATAGTTCTATTAAATATCTCCATGTATTATCTCATAATATCAGTATCTCGATATATTTCAACAGAGCTATTAGTACAATCCCACCTGTTGTAAGTGCTAATAGTTTGAAGATTATTAAGAAGTTTCTCTGTCTTTTGGTCCATCTCATCATCATAAGAAAGGAAAAATGGCTAGAAGAAGAGTGCTTTTGGGCAGCAGAAGGGAAAAAGGGAGTCAAGGTTATTGGAAACACAAAGAAACAATAAAAATTAAAATTCTGTAACTTTATTTTCCTCTTCTCACCTGAGCACTGTGAGATACATTATCGAGGCAGAGCTAGTATGGATGCTGGTAACACTCAACAGTAAACACTCTTTATTTGAGTACAGGGACTATTCAGGAACCGATAGCACAGGGGTTTAGTTGGTGAGTTGGTGTTCCCTGACAGTTTGGTGTGGTGCAGCCACACTTACTGGAGGAAGAAATGCTTCACTCATTTATTTAAACGTAAACAGCTTTGGATGTAATTTTTGTTTCTGCATCAGAAATGTCCAACCTAATCTGTATATGGGCAAAGTGGATGTTAAAAAACACAAAACATTCTGGGATGTTGAATCATCCAGATTTGCTGACTGATGAAATCATCCCTTTCACGAGCACAAGAACTCTGCTCTCTCACTATATAAATGCTAGCTGCAGCCAGGCACCAGAATGCAACAATGGGCCATTAAATAAGGCACTTCTAAAAAGGTCATTTTTTTCCAAATCACTATGCTTTCACTGTTGAGAAAATTAATTATAATAAATATAGTGGTCATAAATTTATTTTTATAACCTCTTGTCTTCAATCTAGAATAAATTAGTCATCATCATAACAGGCTATGATATTGAGATTTATGGTCTGACTTTATCCCAGTGTTATTTCAGCATTACACCAGGAGTGACTTTGATCTAACAGTCTATCCTGTGACTTATAGAAGGTGGGGGGCCACCTTCTTCCTTTCCATTATTAATCGTACTGTATTGCCTCTACCTAGAGAAAAACTGTCTTTTAACTGCAGTTGCTCTAATTCTTTTGGCATTCTTTCCAGTGTGCTTGTGAACTTTTCCACTATGCCGTCATTTTTCCTTTAAGGTGAAGGCCCTGTGATAAAAAATTCACATCCCTGAGCTTTCCTTACAAAGTGGTTCAGAAGTAGAAGTATGAGGTACACTGTTGTACCATACATAGTTGAATTCTTCCTACCTGTCACCTGAAAGAATGTCAGCAAACTCAGTACTTCAGTGCTTGTTTGACAGAAATCTTTGTCCCCTTTTGTTGTATCAAAAAAGATTTTTACTGATCTTCAACAGCAGAAGGCAGAAGAAAGATGGCCTTCTAACCTGTCTGAAAGCAAGTGGCTTTGGACTGCTTGGGATTACAGGTGTTAAGTTCTCTATGTTTAGCCCTTGTGACTCAATACCTTGAGAAGCGAGTCTTTCTTCATGGACAGCCAGGAAAGTAATGAGTAGTTCAGGCAGCAGCAAGGATCTCAACTTTTTTTCAAAATGGATCATTCTAGCTAGGTACTGCTGTCTGTAGTGAGGAAGGGGATTCAGTTTATATTTCCACTGTCTCCTTTTAAGTGCATCTGGTCAGAAAGAATTATTTCCTGTGAACATTTTCAAGAAGGATTATTTTCTTTCATTGTTTTATATTTCTATTTAATAATTTAGTTTCTTAAAACAAGCTGTTTTGATTTGGTTTGGTTTTTTTTTTAATTGGGAAATTTACAAAACCAAGTTATCATGAAGATTTCTCATCCACGCGGAGGTTTAAATGGAAACATTATATTATTGCTGCTTCTAAAGTATCTGCTTTATTCTAGGTCAGTAGAGATCTGAAGAGCAAAACAGATAATAGGGAAAAATTGCATTTGTACTATTACTATCAATTATATAATGCTAGCTGTCAATTTTGAGCAATGTAAAAGAACTTACAGCAATCTATCTCTAACAGCTCCAAGAAAAAGAAATATTGTAGTCCAGAATACTGTGTGAAACTCCACTTTATAACAATAGTATGACCACTTTGAAGTCTTTAAAGTGAACTGAAGGAAAATTATTTCCTTTTAGATTTCATATATGGGTATTACAGACCCATCTTAAATACTTCTTTTTTGCTAATATCCAGACTTTTTGTATAAACCTGTGTTCTCAGCAAAGAATCGGTTGTGCTAACCGTTCTTTTAATAATGCATCCTTACACACAAAAAAAACCCCTATTAAAAATACTAAAAGGTAAGCAAAATATCTAAAAAGCAAATGCTATATTGATTTATAAGATTGTTTATTCTAACTTTATGGAAGTACTGAGATGAAGGCTTTTTCTGTGTTTTATTTTATGAAATGTGAAGGATTAGGAAAGGTATATTTGTTTCATAACCTATTTAGCCCAGCCTACACAACATGCCCAAATCAGCTCTAGTGGAACATTTTGCTTAACACTTTTACTCTTCTTTCATGATTTTCCTGGGACCTTTGCCACTGTGTTGATTAATATGTCAAACCAAATGTTGTGAGTGAGACTTTTTGCTACCTGGAGTGTGAGACATACTGGCACAAGTTGCAGAAATGAACTTTAAAGTTCAGATATTTTATTAGGTTTTCTTGTGAAAGTGAAATAGCAAGATGTGGTGGTGAGAAAGCCTCATTTGATAAAATTATCCTTCAACCAATGCTGTGCAAAAAGCAAACCTACTGATGAGAGCTACTGCTAGTATAAATGTTAAGTCTATCTCCACAAGTCACATAGAACAAAATTCAATGGGAAGAAGACCCTAGCATACAGGACTGGAGTTAAGGTCTTTTAGTTAAATTTAAGAGTTTTTTCTTCATGTGTAAGGATATAATTAGCTATTTTCTGACAACTATTTGACCTGCAGATACTTGCATCATCAGACAGAAGAGAGCATAGAGAAGTACTAAGAGATTATAATTATGAGATTTTGGGAATCATTAATTATTTATGGGACATTTTGTTTTCTAACTGCCAGGATAATAAGATAGTAAACAAGTATCAGCATCTTATTTAACAATAAAGGTGTGTTTTAAATTGTGATCAAAATCTAAGGCTGGCTTGAGAGAACCAGGTGCCACATATTAAGTCCACTGTTATTGTCCTTGCAACTGGTAGCAACTGTACTCCAAAGTAGAAAGCAGTGAAAATGAGTATTATGAAGTAATGTAGTGAAGATATGTCTGCATTAACCTTAAGGAGACCCTAATTAAAGGAAAATGGGCAGTGCATAACCCTTTATGCCCCTTCTAACTTTGGGGATCCAAGTCACATTCTAATCCTGTCTAGTTCTGCAAGTAAATCTGTTATGTCATTTCAAATTGACATTCAATACACTGTGTGGTAGTCTTTTCAACCTCTGAGCTGTAGATCCAACAGCTAGTGAAAGAGGCAGATGCCAAAAGCTACATCCCCAATTGGTTCATATACTGTAAAGCCAGCAGGGCTAAATAGGTGGTTAAACTAGGTATATGTCTCCCAGCAAAACAGGACAAGGTGTTCTCTTTATGAATCAGAGATTTGCAGGTACTCCATGAGTATCCTGTCTTAGCAGGTATCAGTAGCCATTTGACCCCCAACATAACTAAGAGGTTCATATTCAGTGTGGAGGGGAAAAGTCCCAAACCTACTCTGAATTATTCTTGCAGAACTGTTGTACAGTAGTGAAAAGCATTATATTTTGCTCTATAGAAATCAAAACTGTGTTTCACTATCTTAGAAGTACTCACTTTAGAGACAAAAGAAAGTACAGTACACTTGGAGAACACCAAAAGAAGATGTATTCCAAAGCAGGATATCTTCCAAGAAATCAGATAATTAATATATAAGAGGTTGCTATTAATTTCTGTGTATGTTGGAAATGCTTTGAAATGAGCTAGATTTAAGCAGGTACACAAATGGTTTCATTGTAAGTGCCTGAAGTAGGAGGTGGTTTGTTTACTGAATAAATTTGCAGCTACTAATTTGCAGCTACTGTCATTTTAATCCTGAAAAATTGTTTTGGAAAAGGCCCCTGGTCCTTCCAAAGTGCAGATATAAAATGTGAAGAAGCAATTACAGTATTCTCCTTTCAGCAAGGATAATCTAAAAGTGTAGCCTCTTTTTTATAAAGCTTCTGAAGACAGAAGTTTTGCAAGACGGATTTGTTATCTTGTTTTGTTCTCAAAATGCCCGTGTATTAGAAGTCTCCTCATCTGAATTCCCAATCTGATGACAGGTTTCAAGCACTCATAATTAAAGTTTCTTTCTATCAAAAAAAAAAGAAGAAAAAAAGTAGCTGCCATTCGATCTCAAGTATAAAACTGAAGCAAAATTTCAGCTCTGAAGATGTGCTGATAGACAACTGCTTAGCAGTTCATGGCATGCTACTCCAAAAGTGGGCTGAGAAGTTTACCACCACTTTGACCAGTTTTTTGGACACTGCTGTCTTCTATATCTGCTTATTTATGGTATCAGTAACTAGCTGTCAGTGGAAAAAATGCTAAAAACTTTATCAAGACCTTCCACTTTTTGACCTTTTACCTTCCCCTCATCATTGCCTGCCCAAAACCTTGCATAGAGAAGCCATCCTACATCTGTACTATTCTTGGGTAGTGAACAATTAAAGGGAACCAAACAGTAGTATTCAAGTCGAGTAGTGAGAAGAAATCTATGGATTATTATGAGCAAACAAATTACTGAACATATGCTTTTTGCCAAATACAGAGATTAGTGTGAAACACATATGCATGCAGTTAAGGGATTGTTTTCCATCTCTGCCTAAGGGCCCAGATCAGCATGTGTTGGACAAAACTCCATTTAATTTAAGCAAGAGCTGTGAAACAGATAACTTTCCAGTTAGTTGACTCAGATTTCATGCATTTGTACTGCAGCTTAGGTTTACAGTGTCTGACCAGTTAAGCTATAGGAATAGAAAGACTAGTGGAAGCTTAGTACTGTTGGCACCTCTATGACCAATTATAGAACAAAACCAAAAAATTCAAGAGTCTCTTCTGGGTGTTGAAAATAATATCTTTTCTGGACTAAGTGGCAGGACATTAATAATAAGGTTTTAATCTAAATTTGACGGTTACATTAACATTGAAAAACATTTAAAATACTACCTATGTGTAGTTTTTGAGTGGTTTGTGATGCTTTCAAGTTCAGTTTCAACAGACATTCACGTGTGCAGTGTGCACTTACACAAAAGGCAACCTCAAGGAAATCTGTGAACATTTAGCAAGAAGGCCTAGAATATCTTTTTCAAATATGCAGAGCTTGCATTTTGTCCCAATTTCCACGAGTAATTTCCTTAACCAATAAAGGACAAATTCTGAAATGTTGCATTCAAATGTAGAACTTTAAATCACTGAAGTCTGTTAATCACACATTCTATATTAGATAACCTTCCAACCCTGGAAATCTCTTATGCCCCAGGTTTTCAATAGTATGCAGTAAAAACTGGCACACCTTCATGACCCACCATTTGAAAGAATACTGATCCATTGGGATGCCACAATCCCTGTAGTAGCCAATGTGTTGTTAAATCTGTGGACTCTAGATGGTTACTGACCCCTGTACTGAGCCTGATTTCTCAGGCTTACATTCCTGCCTGCATCACATGCACATCTAGTGTCATTTTTTGCCTCCACACACCGCAGACTTGCTTCCTAAAGTCAGTCTTTCAGCTCTCTGAATTTTCTACTCGCTTAAACATATTTGTCAAACTTGTTTAATAGGAACTGCCAAAGTTCTGGCTTGCAATGTATCTCCTAAAGAAGTCGTGTATCAGACACTGACCAGAAACAAAGGTGTCTTTTGGTGATTTGGTTTTGGAATGTCAAATCAGTTCCAGGAGTGTGGAAAACAAAGCGCTACTGATTATAGATCACTGCCATCTAAATTCTGAGTTTGAACCAAACTGTTAAGAGACAGCTTTGCCAAGCTGCTTTGCTGATCTTGCTTTTAAATTTGGTATAACCTCTGTGGCTTGAAACTGTATTCTTGTTGCAAAGTAGCAGCTGTCCTTCAGGCAGTTGCTTGTTTCCACTGTGGAAACGCCAAACTTCAGCTCTGACAGTGAGTAAATTAAGCATGATGAGATCACTAAGGGTCTAATTTTCTAGCCTCATTCTTGACTAGGATACCTGACTAGAAATATAATGAAGCACAAAAACAGGAATTCCTCAACCTTGCTTTGTGAAGATTCTTTGAGAGGAGATTTTTTTTTTTTATTCAACAGACCATGCACATCCACAGAGGAGCTCGGTGAACAGCGTGCCGAAAGGACAGAAAAACCCCACAAGACCTTCTTTAGGCTGCAGTAATGGTCACAGAAACAAGAGAAGGTAATAATATCCCTTCCAAGTACTAGCCCTCCCCCATAATTATATGGTTGTGTGAAAGGGGTGAACACTTCAGTACAGAGATTTAATTTTCTAACCTTGTTGCTGCGTTAGGGAGTCAGCCAGTTTAGCAGCCTTTGTTTTATTTTATTTATTTGTTTATTTATTTATTTATTGTTTGTTTTGCAAGCAGAGAAGGTACTGGAACAGGTTCCACTTTACAGTCACTTTACAGTCAGTATCATTTTTTGACTATTAGGTCTTCAATAAAAGTATTTGCAAAGCAAAAGTAAAAATCAAAGTGCACTCTTATGCTCTGTACTCACCATTAAATTCTGAAATACTGTTGTACATTAATTTTAACAGTTACTTTACAAAAACTTTTACCAAAATTATAGATGCTAAAAAAATTATAAAATGTTGTTCATGTTATACCAGTTTCCCACAAATTGGTTCTTGGTGTAGAACAGCCTACTTCACTCCCTTCCTGATACAGCATCCACCCACAGTGCTCTTCTGATAAAGGGAACAAAGAGCTGGAAAACATGTTAATGTTCTTCTGTTTAAAATTCGAGTTAAATTTAACCAGTTGCCTGTGCTGTCAGACCACTTCAGCTGGAGAACAATAAGGTTACAGTACAAAACTGATGCTGAGTTTGAGAAGAAAATTCAAAAGAAAAGGAGTGTTTATTTTGTAATTTTGTATTTGTAGTAGCTTTCTAATTTTCCCCCTCAAATAATGCCTAGGAGCTGCTGGTACAATGGTAATAAACATATACATCAGCCATTTTGTTAATATACTTTAAAATTATTTACAAATAGTAGCACACTGTTAGACAGAAAACAGAAGAATCTAAGAGATTTATACAAAACCTCACCTCAAATCTTAAATATCAATGGCCTCTTCATTTGCTATGCCCTTATTGACCACAGCCACTTCTGGTCAAGCTGCATAGTTTTGGCTTAAGTAAAAATCCATGCTGTATAGGGTCTGCCAGCATGAATGCACTAAAGAACCTGTGAATGATGTATAGGACCGAGAAAGGCACCTGTCTCATATAACTCCTTACCAGGACAGTAAAACTATGGGGAGATGCAAAAAGAAAAGCCAAGCGCACTGTGTATTTTACACCTGATGCTAACTAGAAAAAAGATCTGCATTTCAGCCTCATTTTAGGGCAATGTCTCCTATTTTTTTAGAGTGGAGTAATGTGTGTACTGAATAGCAGTAGGTTTTTTCACCTACACTCATTAATCAGGACATTTGCCAGAGAATGTGTTTTGATTGCAGAAGGCCTAAGAAAACAGAATAAATCTGGGCAATTCTTTGGTTTCCCTGAAGAAGATACTGCTTCGGGTGATTCTTAGAAGCCCTGTAACATAGTAGCTATATGTGTCAGAAGATTTGCTCAAACCAGAAAACTCCCAAATAGCAAACTAGCTAGTTAGAGCACTAGAGAAACAGAATAAAGACAGAGTACTGAGACTACTGAGATATATCAAACTTCAGTAGTGTGTGAGGGGGTGGAAATTGATGCAATATTTAAATCAGAAAATTCCTATAATGAGAAATTATAAACCCACAGCCTTCAAAATCTGCTAATAAAGTGTATGCTGTATTTTTTATTACAACTAAACTCATGATCCATGATTATCTAACCGTTAAACAGTAAGTGGGGACTAAACTGAGTATCTGTGTCAGATGATATTTCAGTGCTATCTGGACTGAGAATATTGCACATCAAATTTGATTTCTGATGCTTCCCTTTTCTAAATATTACCTCCCCTAAGGAATTTACAGGCTTTTAGAAAGATTCCTTTCTCTCTCCCTTTGTGCCCTCTTTCTCTTCATTATCACACTGTAAGCTTTCTTCAAGTTTAATTTGTAGACCTTTAAAAATGGCATATATAAAATAGCTGTGCCGTGCTAAAGTAGCAGACCACAGAGCAATTCTGCATTGCTAGAGGATCATCCCTTCTACTTGTGTGTAAGTATTCCCATCCAGGTGAAACTTCCTGGACTTACAGCCAAATTAGAGTAGTTCCCTCCATCAGTCAAGTTGTTGGGTGATATGTGTATTTTTTCCAAAGTTACATCAGCTGAAATAAAGTTAAGAAAAAAGCACATTCAACTGAGAGAGTAGTTGGCACATTAGAATTTCTTTTTGATTGATGTATGATAAATTTTTTTGTTGTCAAGAAAATTGTTTACACCATTTGACTAATGGGATGGACGGTCTGTTTAGGAGAGAAAAAAAAGACACGGTAATGGAAAAAAAAGCTCTTATTTTGTTGGATTACTCCCACATACCAACAAAATGCTGCATATGTCTTTAGTTCCAGCCTCAACTGGCTTCCACTGTAGCCAAAAGGAGTTGAAAATGGTGAAAGTTATAGCAAAAATGAAGCATCACTTACTGACACCAACAAACTACGTGAGAACTTTGTTTTACTTTTATTCCTGCTCTTAGAATGGGGTGAAATAAGGTCAATGCATGTTCTATTAATTCATGCTTGGCTCCACACCCATTGATTTCTTTTTAGAGGCTACAGTTTTTTCTGCTGTTAGCAAATACACCATTAGCAAAAAAGCCCAGAGCTGACCTTCAGATGATGAGGTTGCAAACGTAATCCCTCTTTCACCAATGTATGAAACAAGTGTCATATTAAGTACTAATTGCATAATATGAAAGCACTTGCAAGTAATAGAATGGGTAGATTTTCTAGGTAACAAAGTGGTTTACTGGCCTGCTTAATATAACAAAAATATTGGAAAATGGTGGGGATCTTTCCTCCCTGAATCAGGATAAACGTCAGAAGTTATAATTTGTATTACCTGGCTCAGTGGAAGTGTCAGCTCTTTGCTGATCTCAGCCTTCTTTTAGTAGAACAAACAAGAGACTGGAGAGATATCTTGACAATACAGTTATGTTCTGCTTCAGGCTTTTACCTGCTGAGACTGGAGATGGATTGAGGACTCCCACCACAGGTCACTGAACAACAGGGTAACAATTTTCAGCTGGAGCTAACCCAAGTAACTCTGAGCAGGCATCTTGGAGGAGAAAGTGTCTGCCTGCATTATATTACACCCTTATACCATTCAGATTTGTTCTCCAATTTCTGTATAGCAATCATCCAAATTACAAAGCAAGAGGTTTTGTGAATAATGTGCAAAGTACAGCCAGGATTCTTTTAAAAATCTAACAGTCAATAAAGTATTCATGCTTTCTGGAATGAAGCTGGGCCTCTATATATCATTGATCCTTTATTAATGATTTCATTTTAAATACTGCTATCCTGATTCACAAAGGAAGCATTTTCCATTTTCTATTGCTCTTCTGTTAAATATCCAAAGGGAGAATTTTCTGCTTACAGAAAAAGCAATTTCACAGATGACCACAATTGCTGAGGGCCAGATTCAGAAAATGATAATCTTCTCTCCTCTTCCTCTGAAACTTCCTGTCCTTGTTCATTAGCCATACACAGCAAGAGATGAAGCAAACTGTATGGAACTTTGCAATTGGGTGTCTCCCACTCGTGCCACATTAATATGTCATTAGACTAATATCTTTTACTGACATACAGTTATGGTTTTCAGAACAGATCTGGAAACCTGACAAGCTGGATATTGTATTTTAAAAGCCTAAAATGATTTATACACTTCTCATTTAAAAATTTCTTAACTTGCAGACTGCCTTAAAATCTGGCTGAGACCCTACCGTGTTACCACATCACTACAGAGAGCAGGTTGCCAAAAATACATGTGTAGCAGTTGGGCATAACAGTGGTAGTGCTAAGGAGAAGTCCAAGAAAAAATAGTACAAAGACCTCATACTCTAAGTCCTGAAAGCAAGTCCCCTCTTTTCCCAGAAACTGTGTCGTCTACAACTTAACTGCAACATGTACTGCATGTGTATGGGCACGAGTTTTACATGAGGACATACTGTAGGAGAAATGTAACTTTCTCCTTAAAGTCATCAGGCAACATTCACTCTTACATGAAGACGTAATCCAAAATTCAAGCATGTTATGTTAGTCCGTTTCATACTTTTGTGCCAGTCTAATGAAACAGTAGACCAGAGCTGTAGAGAATGAATTGTGACTATGTTAGATTTCTTTCTAGCATGGGAATGCTTGCTTTAAGTCTCGTGTTAGATAGAAATGGTCTCACAGCAGGCAGTTTAAGGTTTATGCATGTTGCTCCTTTCTCTCACAAATTTCAATAGACAAAGAATTTGTGATAAATTTTTATTGAGGGTTTTTTTTTTCTTTTTTTCTCATCCTTCTTTAGATGAATGGTAGATGGAGAATCTCTTTTCAAGTGAACTTGGAGAATGGACACTCTCTTGGAGAGAAGAAAGAAAAAAAGAGAGAACTGCAAAGCAAGTTTGAAGAGCCCTGTGCTCCTAAAGGGCTGCCTGCCCTTCCTTTTAGCAGCGTACGAGGTGAGTTCTGTTTGAATGATTTTGGCATATCTTTATGCTATGTGTCGCTTAGCAACATTTAGTGATGTGTAAGCACATGGAAGTTGCCTTTGGTACTTTACATAGCTGTGTCTGCTCTCATCCCAGATTCTGTTAGTAAGATGAAAGGTCCTTCTATGAGTTGATACAGGATCAAGGCATATACTGAGAATGGCAGAGAGATCAGAAGCTGAGCTCTTTCAAAGCTAAACAGGCTATAGAAAAGACTGTGAGCTAAACAAAATGCAGGGCTAGACTGAAGAACCATGTAAGTCTTCTCTCTGTTAACTATGAACTCTCTTCCCTGTTGCAACTGCAGCACTGTTTACTTTCATTACCAGCAATTATAATAACAAATGTGTTTAAAGTGTTTAAGAGAAGGAATGTGTACGTTTGAAATAAATGTATTTTGTGAAGATCAGCAGAGACTATTTTTATAAAAAGCAAACAGAAGACAGATTGAGAAAACAGGTACAAGCTATGCTACTCATGAAATTTTATCCAGGGATGTGCAGCCCAAAAACATTCACATAATTTTAAATTTGTGTTCCAGATTGTCGTGAAGTATAAAGAGAAAATAAAGAGGCTTTTAGGAGAGGACTTATTGTCTAACACAGTTGATCTCATTACATTTTGTGCTTTGAGGCAGTGCCTCTATGATCAGATTGAATAGCCTGAGGGCTGATGTTGTAGCAGGTCTGATTTGACATTACAGGAATGTAAATCAGGAACAAGTCCGTTCTAGACAAAGGACTTAAAATCCAGACCACTGGATGCCAAATTCACCTTTCCACTTCTGAGTGTTAGGAGATGCTCTGTGAAGTCAGGGTTCCAGCACCATTGGAGAGCAGGCACAGAGTCTGAATCCACTTCTCTTATGCCATGACATCCTCAAAGTTAGGGACCATTTCAGCTGTGACACTTGTGTTTCTTTAAACCTTTCCCCTTCTCTCCTGGCAGAAGGGTGAGAAGGGGCTCGAAGTGCTCTGAAGCCAACTACATTGTAATAATGTTTTCCCAAATATAAGTCACTAAATCTAGCTTTAGACTTGATAGCAAAACAAGGTTCTGGGAAATACCTTAGGCAGCTGTAATGGAAAGAATCTCCAAGATATTCTGTATTATACATAGCACTGTAGACACAGTCTCTTTGTAGACTTAGGGACTGTGGAGTACAAATATTTCTGAATGGCTGCCTTCTAATTATGGTGTGGTGTCCCATAGTAATCATAGTTTACATGAACCTGAGGAGTAATTCCATAGCATAAGTTTTTATCCATCTTAATCTATCATATATATATATATTTAAAAATCATATAAGCTTGGAATTCAAACAATGAAGAGAACCAAACCTTGCAAAATATGATTAATGAGTCTTCAGGTAACTCTGTAAATTCAGCATTTAAGCTCTTTAGGCTTAGCACTTAAGTGTGTGCTTCTTGTGTGTTATTCTGTGACAGGGCTTGATAGGCAAATCAAAGGCTTGTGAAATGTCACTGAAAAGATGGTGTCCCACCTGACTGCAGATACTATAGTTTGTTCTGCTTTGATAATAAAGTCCCTGAAACAGAGGGCAACTGTTTTATTCTTTATAAAACACCTGGCACATGTTGTGTCCAATTAGAGTTCCTGTGCTCTATTGTAATTTAAGAATTAAAAAATCATCTAAATAATGTAGGTTTTAGATTTTGTCAGTAGAAAAAAGCAGTCAGTAAATTTATTTTTTTTTTTTGTGCTTTTGTGCTTCTACTGTGTTGTTCCCTTCCAACTCAGTATATTCTATGCTTCTACATGTTCTCTGCTATTTGGATATGAGAATTTTATAGGAGTTTCATTATTGTATCAATTCTTTTCTGTGATCAGGATGAAGATCCCCCCCAAAATTCTCATTTTTTCTTTAATTTCAAACTCATACTATGGCAGAAGCTAGCTGTGTTCTTACAATGTTAAAATGGGAAATATATTTATGTAATATTATTAAAGTTGATTCCAAAAAGAAAATTTGCCATTCCAGAGATAAAAATTTTCATTTTTTTCAGGAAATTATCAGATAAGTAAATTCCAGAGAGATGTGTGTAACCTTAACTTAGATTTGCTGCATACATCAAGATTCATTCATTATAAACTAATTGAGGAACAATTAATTGGTGTTCAAAGCATTAATTGCTTTTTGCTGTTGTTCAAGTTCAGCTATTTCTGTCTATAGCATAAGATATAAGAGGTGATGATCATTGCTTCTTAACATTTTTCTGCAAATAAATTATAAAATTAATTGCTGGTTGCACGGAAATTAAGGAGGTGTCAGTGTTTCAATTACAAACCTTGATTTTTGGAGGTTTATAAATCAATTATGAAAGTTCTCTCCAAACATAAGAAATAAATTAATTAGCAAGCATTGTCTTAGCTGACAAGACTGTTTGTTTACATCTTTAATGATCTCAGGAGTCTTAATCATTTAGCATTTTCTAAGTATTTTGAAATCCTTGAAGGATGGGCTTGCTAAAGCGTAAAGTATTATTAATATTCTATTCAATTTAAGTTAACAATATATATGCCATATAACAGTTGTGTGTGCTAGATCCCACAATGTATCTATTAGGAAATATCTCATGGAAAGTATTAAAGATTCAGTGTGGATCTGGTGATCACTCAGTTTGACAAACAGAAGAATTGTCAAGCATCCTTTTAAGGAAGAAGATAAACACTGCCTCCTTAGAGGACTTAAGAATGGGAAGAAAGGATTTCTGCTATATATACCACAAATTTGGAAAGCCTTGTTCATAAAAAATAATTACATAAGATAACTGTCTATCTTTATAGATAGGCATCTCTATAGATACATAGGAGATAAATATTTACATACATAGATGCAGTCAACACACATAAATACGGTGTCCATCATTTAGACTGGAATCAAACCATTTAAGGAGGTGCCAGTTTTGTGTCATAACTAAGCTGCTGAATGGGGTTTTCTGTACCCTTTTTCCTCTCCGGTGCCTTCAACTGTGTTCCTAGGCATACTGTTAGCCCTGATCATCCCTGCTGTGGTATGAGCCAAAGATGACAGGAAGCAGTTAGTTTATTGGAAGTCAGGATTCACTTTCTACAGGTTTAGCTACCTGAACTAGCCCACTGTCTGGACAGACTCGTGTTGGAGCAGTCAGATGAACAGGAAAGGTGTGACATTAATTTAGTTCTAATGTCAGATTTTAATGTGGGCAGAAGTCTCCATGTATTTGGTTGTGGGAGTCACACCCTTCCAAAAAGTTGGAAGGTCTCAGGCTGGTGGGAAGGCCCCTTCGTCATTGACTTCTGGGGAAGAATAAGGTGAAAACATTTTTTTAACATAGCCTTCTCTTTCTAAAGCCTAAATTTGAATCATTTAATCTAGGATAAACCAAATGTTGCTTAAATGAAAAGTATGCATTTTCCATATGTTTTTAGGATTTAAATTATAGGAATACTGTCATTTCTCTTGGTCTTGAAACTCAAAAATAACATTTAAATTGACTTTTTTTTTTTAAGTTTACTTCAAAACCTATTTAAACATCTGAATAAAAGGAAGAAGATGTATTGTTATTTAGAGCTCCTTGGATAAAGTCCAAGCCTTAATTGCACTTCACTTTCATTTCAGTAAGAATGAATTTGAATGAAAGTGTCCATGTCCTGTGGTGCTCTTTCGTTCTCCATCTTAGTTCTTGTGAAAACAGTGCACTGGTGTAGCCAAACTCAGCCAGGTGCCCTCCTGCTGTTGATTTAGACAACTCATGGCTCCCAGCTGATTTTCTCGTGTTTTGAGAATATATTAAATGCATGTTTGAATGTAGCAATATTAATTTTCTTAATTATCTGAGATGTGGTGACTATAAATAACACACTACCTATTAAACAAATATATTCAAGAAAGTTAAGTGGATTATATCCAGACAAAGCAACTTTTTCATGCAATCCAATGGTTCTCCCTGGGATTTTAGGCTAGGTAATGTGTGCACACTGAATGCACCATAGTTCTATGTATGTTGGACCTATTGTTTATGAACATGTATAGAAAAATGACCTTGTTATCTAAGAACTTGCTCAATATGTTCTCTGGAGTCCCTCTGAGCATTGGCTAGCTCTCTGATACCTCCAGATGACATAAGCACCAAAAATAAATAAAAAAAAATTTTTTTTGTTCCTTTTAGAAATTATGAGTTGAAAGATGAGACTGGGTTCTGGAGAAACCCAAGCTGGTTTATCTTTTATATGGCTAATGAGAGGTGAACTCTTTCTCTATTCTACATCTAACTGCACTTGATGAGATCTATGGCAGCACACTTAAAACATTTTCTATATAAAAGCTAATAGCTGAGTTTAGTTTAATTTATGCAACACTTGTTTTCTGAGCTCTACATGTGTTTTGATATAGTGTCAGTTCCTCATCAGAAGAGAAAAAGGAGAGCTTGATGTTTCTTTATGCTGTTCTTTTACTCCCAGGCCTGTTACTACCAGATTTCCTCTTAACCTCCTACAAAGCATAGCAGATTTTCTACTACTTTCAATGTCTTCTGGCATGACATTTCTTAAAATACAGCTAGTAATTGTATGTGCAGATATTCCCCATCATATCTGCTATTTTTCTAGTTCTAAACTAAAACACATTAGAACTTCCTCTGGCAAGACAGCCATCTATGGAGAACATTCATAAGATGATGCATTTTGAAGGGTTACTTTTACTGACTTCCCACACACACCACTTTAGTTTACCACTTAAGACTTCTGAGGACAGATCGTTTAACCATTACATAATTCTAGCAAAGTTAATGACCATGTTCTTGAATATAAGACTGGACAATAACTTGGATTTCTGTGATAATGACCCTGGTTGTTTAGCACATATAAGCCAATAAAACTTTGGTTTAAATTTAAACAGGCTTTAAGAACTGTGGGAACAGACTGCAGTCAGAGACTATGTACTTTGTTATACTGGATCCTAAATGTATTTCTCCTGGAAAGCAGGAGAAAAGTGGACATATCTGTATCTGTTATTTTAGCTTATGTAGAGAAGATTTTGTATGTTATAAAGAATGAGGTTCTCTTTTCTGAAATCGTTTCATAGTCCCAATTAAACTGCGTTTGAATTTCACGAATTGTTAGTGTATAAATTAAGCAGATATATTTGATATTCATTATGCAGTTGGTTTTAATTATTTTTTTTCTAGTTGCTCTGCTGGCTTCAAAACTGGTAATGTAATTCTTGTTTTAACGTTTCTAAAGCTTTCTCACTATTAAAACATATTTAGAAATGAGATGGCTTTGCTTAAGTTTTATATAAAAGATTTTTTTTTTTAACCCATGTAACACCCAGCATTTTCATAACCTGTGAGTAAAGGATATCCATCTTTTTGCAAAATCTTGATTAAAATCATAAAAATCTTTTAAAATCTATAAGATCTACAAAACTGTAGACATTTCTTTTATAAGCTGTCAATGTGTTCAGTTCATCTACATGCAGAGCTGGGGTACTGGTATTCAAGAAGCGTGGGCTAATTGGATTTTCCATTTTGTATTACTTTATTGTTGAATATGTGCCGGCTTAAAAGATTCAAGGTAATAAAACTAGCATAATGCTACATGTACATGATTGCTTATGTCTTATCAATTACTTAATCCCAGAGTTAATGTCATTTATTTTCAGATATGGAAATATCCCATTATTTATCAAAATATTAAACTGACTTTCACACTACAATATTTATTGGCAGAACTGGAAATGTCCTCAAGGAGTTTTTTTCCAGTTTGAAAATTAATGTAACAAGATCTATTTTCTTTTGGGTATTATATGGCTTTTCTCCTGTGACATGTTGTCTGAACAACAGGATGGCTGATGGTATAGAGAATGTTTTTAAAGTTGTCTTTTGTAAAACCCCTTAGTATCTGATCTTTAACAGTAGTTGACTGGATTCTGTTGTCAGAGCACTGATTTGTCTGATTTTTCTCAATTAACTAGTTAAGGTGCTCAGCATATGCAGGAAAAAGCCATTAAATATAAAAAGCAGGCTAGGAGAACTAGAAATCTAGGTACTTATTTCCACTGAAAGTCAACATCTAGGGCTCAGACAGCAGAAAGAAACCTTTGAAGCTTTGACCTTTGAAACTGCTTTCCACCTTTCCAGTATTGCCCGTTTTGAAGATAGAGGGAGGATTGGTACTGGACATCAGCATAACAAAGACTCTTATCCAGCAGTGAAAAATGAATGGAACACTGTCAGTATGAGAATAGAGCTACTTATTCTGGCTAAAAATTACTGTAAGGCAAAGAAATTTTCTCTAACATTGTCTAACCAAACATTAGACTTGATGTCTAGAAACAGACTTGTAATATTTTCAGCAGCTTTCTGAGTCTTGTCTCCCTATTTTCTTCCTCTTTGAAAGGGAGTTGTTTGCTAGTGATTTAATCATAGCTTTGTTTTGCCATAGTAAGGCTGTCAAGTAACACACCAGCAAGAGCCCAGATAAATCCCCAAAAGGCCACCCAGAGCATTCGTGCAAGTAATCAAGAGTGATAAATTAAGCATGAAACATTTGGCCATGTAAGCTGCAGAATAAGAACAATGGATTTCTCCAGCTTTGATAGGAGGGACCAGCTACCCCCCTATCCACTAATTATCTGTGAAAATGAGGGTTGGGGGTTGCTATCAGGATTAATTATTTTGCAACTGCTGAAAATTATGGTGATTTTGAGAAAGTAACAGTCAAAAAAAAAAAAAGTCTGTACATGTTGGTTGGGGGTTTTTTTCCAAAAATAGCATAGCCAGAACTTATCCATGTTTTAAAGTTTTGAGCAAAATGTATCCTACCATTTCAGTATTTGCTTTGTCGCTGAACAAGCTAGACTAGCAACATGAACAGCCTGAGGTAGTAAAGCACTCAGGAGGCACCTGAAGATGTCAAAACATCTATTGTTTTCCCGACTAACTCTGTGCACTTTCAGTAGACAGAGGACAGGTGGTGGTGCTGGCATTTCATCTGTGCAGAAGTGGTAGTCTTCCACCGTTTTCTGGAGATGTGCTACTATGGGGATTGGAGCCAATGGGAGGTGACTAGTGAAAGCAGAGATTTGCTTCTCAGGACAGGTTTTTTTATGAGAGAAGATCATGTGGGTCCACATTCTGTTCTATTATGTGCTGGAATTTTTTTGAGATCATAGAAAAAAATAGAGATGGTGTTAATGGTATCACTGATTATATATTTGCCTCTACCAGTCTAGGCAAAAGCACAGAATAACTGGCTAGAATATGCCGCTTCTCCAGAAGATACCTATCTTCATTAATTCAGGGATATATTAGAAATAAACAGAATTGTGCAGGTCTGTATGGGCTTGCTCTTTTGTGGAGGCTGGGAGCCTACAGGTCCCTCCACTCCAGTGGCAATTTCCAGCTTTTTCTACTGAATGTGTATCATTGCACGATTATTCTAACTGCTTTGGGGAAAGATTTGTGCAAAGCACACTCAGTCTTTTGTTTTATAGATAGTTGTTATTACAAAATGAACATAACCTCAAATACTTAGTAAAAGCATATTTTAAAAACCAATGAAACTTGAAGACAAGATGACTGCAAATATTCATAGCTCCCTTAGCGATGGTCTTGAAAAACTTCAACAGTATATCTTTATATTCCACTGTACAACCTTTGAGGCAGACATCTCCATCACATGCAGACCACAGTATATTAGACAGCACACTGAATTCTGCATTAATGACTTTCAAATAGTCCTCACAACTCATGATATTGCTTGAGCTGTGGGAACAGTTTTCTGTAAGGCTTAGTGCCAAATCTTCTGCTTTTGTTATTCTCTTATGAAACTGTGGCAATTTAACACAAGCCTGTCCTAAAAGCTCACATTTTATATACTCAAGAGATGAAAAAAAAAAAAAAATCAATGCATGAGCAGGCAAAGAAATATTAAAATGCTTGTAGTCTGAAAAGGGGCTACCTGCAAACCCTTTTCATCAGTCTGGCTAAGTACTCCAAAGTCAGGAAGCTTATCTAATCCATCTAGACTTCTTGATGATGAAAATCTCACAAAAAAACAAAGGATTTCTGAGACTTCATGATTTCAGTCATTCAGAAAACACGATGAGAAGCACTTATGTTTCTTTCATATTGCATTTTTTGCTGTCTGTAGACAAATCAGAAAATGAGAACACTGAACAACTCTCAAAAAAGTAACCTTTTTAAAAAATCCCTAAAGTTTTTGCCTTGCATCTAATGACAAAAACGAAGTAATTATATCCCTGCTTTTGACACAGCCAACTGATCCCTGCTGAGAATGAGTGTTCACACTTGCTTGATTCAATAAGTAAGATATGAAAAGGATGTCAGAGACCAAATTCCAGCCAGGTGTAAATAGGTGTAATTCTACTTAGATCAAGAGCATTTTACCCCAGAGATTTTGAGAGCCTTTCACAGATGCAAATTAAGTGACCTTTCTTCTTCTACTTTACAAATGTTCTTTAATGAAAACAGAATTGGTATGAAACTTCATTATTACAACAAAGGATTTCATACTGTGACAATCCAGCTCACTTCAGACAGACATTGCAAGACGTTGTCCGAGTTGAATGGTAAAACCACCTATTCTCAAGGGGGCTTGAACCTCAAGTTTCTCGACTGTGGGATGTTTCCTGATCAGCCTCCCACCCAAGAGGTCCTGGATCCATCCTCCTCACACTCACCCTTAATATAGGTCATTATGACATTAATGAGGTCACCGCTCAGTCTCCTCTGCTCCAAGCTGAAGAGACCCAGCTCCCTCAGCCTGTCCTTATAAGGAAGATGTTCCACTCCCTTCATCATCTTGGTGGCCCTGCGCTGGACTCTCTCAAGGAGTTCTATGTCCTTCTGGAACTGAGGGGCCCACAACTGGACACAATATTCCGGATGTGGTCTCCCCAGGGCAGAGTAGAGGGGGAGGAGGACTTCTCTTGACCACTAGCCACTCCCCTTTTAATACACCCCAGGATGCCATTGGCCTTTCTGGCCACAAGGGCACAGTGATGGCTCATGGCCATCCTGCTATCCACCATAGAACCCCTAGGTCCATCTCACCTGCACTGCTCTCCAACAGGCCAGACCCCAACCTATACTGGTACCTGGAGTTGTTCCTCCCTAGATGCAAGACCCTACACTTGCCCTTGTTGAATCTCATTAAATTTATCCCTGTCCAGCTCTCCAGCCTGTATCTTGTTGAATGGCAGCACAACCTTCTGGTTTGTCAGCCACCCCTGCCAGCTTTGTGCCATCAGCAAACTTGCTGACTATGCACTCTACTCCCTCATCCAGGTCATCAGTGAATATAGATCCCTAAGGGACTCCACTAGATACAGGCCTCCAGCCAGACTGTCACACTGATCACACTTGATATGCTTCTCTCTACTTGTCACCCACCACGACAACAAATCCTGGAACCTAACTTCTTGTCTTTTCATAAGAATCTCAGTATATGTTTCTTAAAATGATCCACAATTCAGCTCCACAGATTATAAACTAAAAATATATCCTGAAACTGAAACTAGGTTTTCAACAAAGTTCCCAAATTGCATTTCTTTGAAATTGTATTATTGTTTATGTGTCTCCACACACATTTCATGGTAATAATTTTAAATATTAAAATTTTAATGATTTTAAAATAGAAGGAATATCTTGGAGAACAATGCTAAGTCCAATATTGTTACATTTTTACTTTTCAAAGGAAGGTTCAAGCCAGGTCTCAAAGACAGACTCAGAAAGCCTATGAAATATGATTCATTACATTGTGTCCCAAAAATGAAGCAGTATGTACTTCATGCTTCCCAGTAGAACATGCATCCTGTGAACTTCTCAGACAATATTTTTGCATGCACCTTTAAGTAAAAGAAGCACTGGAGCTATTATCTGCTGATCAAACCAGATCAAAACGGCATTTGCAGTTCAGCCACCTCTAATCAGTGGAAGTTTAAAGGGCTTTTGAAAGACTGAACAAAGCTCATGTGGCTCAAATGGAGCACTTGTCAACTCCAGGGAACTATCCAACAGTTGCAAGCCAGAGTCAATCTTCTCCTTGCATGATGGCACAGATACAGCCACAAGAAAGGGTCACGCAATTTACTGAGAAATGTGGAGTCAGAAATATGACCAGATTCGGGGAAATGTGATCCTTTGTGTTTGAGGTACCTGCTAGAAAGGACTTGTGCTGTGCTCATATTTAATGCTTCAGATAGCATAGCTTCTCATTAAATGGTCTTGCTACAAAGCCTCCGCGTTCATCTTGCAACACCTTGCTAGGCTATACATCTCCTTCAGCAATGGTTCCTTCAGCCAGAAAAAAAGGGAGTTTTTAAATGATGGTGAAACTATTAACAAAGCATAGATGACTATTTCCTATGCTTAATTATGTACAAAAATAACATTGCTAAGAACAGATTGCAGATACAGAAACTCCAGTGTTCAGGCTTTCCACAGTCTCTGTTGGTGTCCAGCTTTAATTCTGTGTACTTCCTCAGGCATATACACTTTGATTTCCAGTAATATTTTAACCACTGGACCCCAGCCACTCAGTGCAGTGATCAGTGCTTTGTTGTGTCCTCATGGCTGACAATGTGTCTAGAGCCCACTTTAGGGATAAAATTAATAATTATCCTATGGGTTTTCCATGAAAGAATCTGGCAAATATATTTTCAGGCCACTCAGTGCAAGTTTGGCAGAGTTAAATGATACTTGAAAACAGGGTGCTAAAATGGGAAAGATCATCATGCTTAATAATAGAAAGCATTGCCATTCCTACCTGTATTAAAATTCTGTCTTTGAAATGTATTTAAAATTACTTCCATTACAGCCATCAGTTTTGACCATTCCAGGACAGGTCAGCAGGGGTAATTGAACAGCAGCAGTGTTTAAGGATTGTAAAGAACTAATGTCTAGGGATTCCTCTCAATCAAACTTAAAACTCAGTTACATATAAAAACATCTACCAGCTAATTCACAGAGTATTTGATGAAATAAAAATGCATGTTTTCAGATGAGTAAGAGCTGGGAAATTGGCTGTATAATGGAAGCAGTTCTCACATTTCTAGAAGATACAGGCAAATATGTCTTTTACTGTGAATGCTCATTCAATGTCATCAAAGTGCAAAGATACCTACTGTGACTGTGCATAATGAAGATGTTCTAAACATTACTAGCAGTATGTAGAGATGTGTAAAATGCTAAATATGAAGAGAAAATGCATGTTTCTTACAAAGTTACATCAGTACTTTAGTGCTATGAAGTGAGTCTGCCTGTGCCTAGTCAGAGGAGGAAGTTAATCTCCCAAATCCAGGGAGACTGTAGTTTAAAAATTACCCTTCCAAAGTCTTGCTGTTAATGGTGCAGCCTAGACAGAGCACTTAGTTCTCCTGGCTCTTTGTCTGTGATAATTCACCTCCAGAGCAATATTATAGATCAGTCACTCTGAATCAATAATATTTGCATGCACTTATGTGTAGTTCATGCTAAGGAGGGTAAGCCAGAGCTAATCAAGCTAAAACATCATTTGTACACTTGGCAGCTCCCTGCTAACTTTGAACAGTCCAGTACATTAAAGCATAAGGATCAAAAGATCCAGAATTGAAATAGTGAGGACAGCTGATTTTAAAATGGAATGACTATAAAAGTCAAGTGCCTCATGAAAGCATATGGGTTTTTACACAGCTAAATGGCAGATCTTACTAATACCCAAATGCAGGCAATAAATTACCCACAACCAGCCGATAGCTCTCAGATCTCTCTGACTAACAATATCTGAATACCTCCCATGTATTTAAAAAAACAAAATAATGCCTTTTCAGAATGTGTAAGAAGAACTGCTTGATGGATATGTATTATTTGTTTGATAACAAGTGAGAGCAAAGATCAGCCTTATGCTAATCAGGATTTCCTAGTCTGTGAAGACATTATTTTTCAGATCAGCTTGATTTTATTTTTTTTATTTGAGGTCCTCACATCAGGATACTGGATATCTAGTCCAAGTTGCAGCTGTATTTTTTCCCATTTATAAGACCTGGCATCATCAACACTGTTATGCATAAGGGCATCTTATTATTGAAGTAAAATACAGGTCCTAATTTTGGGAGAGGGGGATAGATTTGTGTGCATTTCTGTATCATATATGTAGAGTCTCCTTCTTATCACTTGTAGATATTTAGAATCTATTTGTGTATAAACCATTTAAACCTCCTGAATCTAATTTAAATTTGTCATGTCTCTATAGAGAACTCACAGCTTTATCTCTGAATTCCAGACCTGTTTGTTTCTGCTCTAAACAAAATTGGTCTGTTTTCCAGCATTGCCTTGTGGTTGTCTGGCCATCAGCTTGGAGAGAACAACACTAAACCAGAGTTTTAATCTTTCTCTCCAAGCTTACCTCCCTACTGTATCTTCCTTTAGTCACTATGGATAACACTGCAATCTCACTTGTTCCTTAGACCAGTAACTGGAGTATCATACTTGTCTTGTGTCTTGTAATGCTTTCTGGGTCCTCCCAGTCACATTATATCTAAATCTTGCAAAGTTGATTTGGGGAGTTGGTTTCTTGTTGTTTCTTTCTTCCACGCACNGGGTGGGACCCCATGCTAGCACAGAGAAATTCCAACCCCACCCCACCCCCACCCCCCTAAATATTAGCTACAGCTTCTCCAATGCTGCCCACGCTGCTCAAATGCTCACCCAGAGACTCTTAATCTCACATCTTGATTACTGCAACATCCCTTTTAGTGGTATTGCCAAAGCATTTTCCTCTGTTCATCCATATCCACCTAGAACATTGCTGCCTAGTCTGTATTCCTAGCTTGTTGCTGCACTGACATATTTTACTTCCTCTCTTACTTTTCCATCTCCCTTCACTCTGTCTGAGAGCACCTCAACTCTTCTTAAACACATATTGTGTGCTCCTTGGGGCAAAGAATATGTTTTGAGACACGGTTAATAGAGCAGAGTACCTACCTGTGACTACTGACTAACAATGCAAACCACAACCCAAAGCACAGGTATATATGTTCCTATTTTAGTGTTCTATCACCACGGATATACAAAATATACAATCATCACACATATGCCAAGTGTGAGGTTTATGCCCCATCCAAACCCACTCGCTCCAGTAGTGTTTTTAGAATAATGCTTCATCATTTACACACGTGAAAAATTGAACATTTTCAACCTGTATGTTTAGAGGGTTGTGTTTACAACTCATGGATATAAAAGCCATGAATAATAAAGTGTGTGTATGGACAGGTGGAGAGAAATTTAGAAGGAGAAGAAAACCTGACTCTATTAGCATACTTCTCTTGTTTTATGATTGTCAGTATCAGATAGGGTAATAGCAATAATTATGAATCTCAAGAAAACATATTTTCATTAAGGAGTGGAGAAGAGAGAGACAGAAAACTTAGATCATTTGCCAACATTTACTACAATCTTCAGCTAATCTGATCTGGGGAAAAATCCAAAATTAATGCTGTCAAACTGAGCAGCAGATGTTGAAAAAGAATCAGGCACTGCAAGAAAATTGATGTGCCAATGAAAATTAGACAGACAGGAAATTCTCACTAAATAAAACCCAGCAGGTTACAGGGGCACAAAAAATTAGCTAGTTCATCTCTCCAATTGTTTTCTTGTGTAACTATATTAATGTGGTTTTTTTCTTTTTTATTGATTATATGTATAATTGTGTAGTAAAAATAAATCTTCTGTATGCTATTTTAACCTTTTTGCAAAACATCTTTTCTCTGTTCACTGAAATCTCAGCCAGATTGGCTCCGCCTTGTGAGACTTTCTACACTGTCTCCTAACTTGTCAGCGCTCACTTCTCTTCAGCATCTGTTGTTTGCCTGTGTTTCTGGGTGTAGACAAAGAGTTTTCCATTGATTATTTGCAAGAATATGAAATGAATTCACATTTATCAGAGTAGTGGGTTTCCATTTTCACAGGCTAAAGCAAAGAGCAGCTGAATTGAGAAGCAAGTTCATTTGCAGGGTGGCTTCAGCATCAGTCTGTAAGTGGTTATGCACAGCATAGACATTTCTAGGGTATAGAGTTTATGTTATCCCTAAATTGTTCAGACAAGAGCCCAAATATTGGAATGGTGTCTGCAGTTTTGGAGATTCGTTTGCCAACTACAGCTGCCAGGCCTCTCATTTAAGTTGTTAAAACAGATGTGATTAGGTCAAACATTTTTGAGCCAAAAGCTTCACAAATGTAATAATTGGAAAACCAGAAAAAAAAGACTAATCTTCTGTGTCTTGTAACTCATCTCATGTTTTCTCTTAGATAGCAGCTGGTGCTTTAAGTAGCACACAGAATTACTATTTTTGTTTCCTGGGTTTGGCTAATTTCTTTTGGAAATAGATCTCTTAGCTGGTTTTGGCAAGCAGCATTCTGGCCTGAGTGTGGATTTTTCTCTCACTCACTCATACATACTTTTCTTCCTTTGTTGTTTACCCAGTTTTTTATCTGTTCCTCCCTCTGCCATACAAGCTGGGGGCTTGAGCATTAGCATCACATAGTATCTATAGACTAACTGTGTACTGGTACCTCTTTACCGACTCTGTTGACATATTAACAAATAAAAGCACGTTATTTTATTTTAAGACATTTAAGAAAAATAACTTTAAAAACCTATCCTGTTTCTCTGTGTGTGTGTACCTAGAACTGTGAGAGGAAAACTGGAACTGTGGTTAACATTGCTGGCTTTGGACTTGAAGAAATACATTTGCCATATGTGAGCCAAGATCCTTAGCAAATGGCAAAATTTTCAGCTGAGATGGATTAGGATAGGTAAGCGTCAGCGTGCAAGCTAACAATCCAACTGGCAAGTTCCTGAGCTTTCCTGTTCTGGTTTAACTGATCTCTGTTTTCCTTGGGTATGTATGAGTATGGGTTACAGTGGTGCAGATTTTGGTATGCCTTCCAAAGATGGAAACACGAGTCCACACAGAAATGAGTACAGTTTTCCCTTGGAGGCAAAGCACTGGAAGTTTTTCATCAGCGAGATGCCTGGAGGGACTGTACCAGTGCCGCAATAATTTCTTATCAGTGCAAGGGCACAGGGTGCTTGTCCTGGATATGATGTCTTTAAGTCCTTACATATGCATTGTGCTAATAGCATCATAATATCTCTGTAATCTGATAATCATCCAGAAGTTTCTCTTCAATTACAGAAAATTATTTTTCCATACATTTAAGTACATGTTATCGTCTTCTTCCCAGGCCCATCACTCCATTCCATGTAGTTTAGAACAACCCTTAGACAAAATTTAACATGAAAAGAAAGGAAAAGTCACTAGAGAAGATAACCCCTGTATTTACAATCAAAGGACTCCACAGGAGTAAGGAATAAGTAAGGAACAAATAAGAACCAAAGTCAGATCATACTGGAGTTCTCTCTCCTTCCTACTTTGGGTAGCAGCAAAGGCAAACATAGCAGGTTTTGTTACAACTGATTATTTTATTAAGGTTATGGAACTCACTGAGTCTCATAAAAACAACAACAAAGAAAACCCAAACACAAACCAGGAACTGTATTTTATTTTTATAGAGTGGAGTCCCATCAAGGTTCTACTAATATTTAAATGTTCCAAAATGTCATGCTCAGATATGAATTTCCCACCTGGAGTAGTTTCCAGCTCTTGTCCATTCCCCAGTACAAGAAAGATAGGGAGCTGTTGGAGCAAGTCCAGAGGAGACCACAAAGATTATCAAAGGGCTGAAGCACCTCTACTACAACACAGGGAGTGAGAGAGTTGGGATTCTTCAGCCTGGAGAGAGAAGGCTCTGGGGAGATCTTATTGCAGTCTTCCAGTACCCGAAGGGGCCTTTAAGAAAGCTGGAGGACTGTTCATCAGGGAGTAGGACAAGAGGAAATGGCCTCAAACTAAAAAAGGGTAGGTTTAGATTAGATATTAGGAAAGAATTCTTCCCTGTGAGGGTGGTGAGGCCCTGGCACAGGCTGCCCAGAGAAGCTGTGGCTGCCTCTGGATCCCTGGCAGTGTTCCCGGCCAGGTTAGATGGGGCTATGGGTGCCCTGGGCTAGGGGAGGGTGTCCCAGTCCATGGCAGGTGAGGTCGAGGGGTGGGGTGGAACTAGATGGGCTTTGAAGTCACTTCAACCCAAACCATTCTATGATGAGCCTGGAATAGCAAGTGAAAGAGATAGAAGTAAAAACAAGGAATCTTGAAGTAGATGTAGATACCCATGGAGTAACACAGAGAAAAATGGGTCATCCTGAAAACTCTTTGCCAGACAATCAGTCTCTGAAAGTGCTGTCAAGCTTGGAGAGTGGCAGGATCAGTGGAAAGTATCAATGTATTTGCTGTTCGTCATTACAGGATGTTTTCCTGAATTGATTGCAACCTGGTGAGTCTGCTGGGTAAGTTAATGAATTTAATAGGGTAAGAAGAATACTGTTGGGGGAGAGGCACAATTTTTATGTATGCAGCTTGAAATATCGTAATAGACTTGATTTTCCCAGTCTGAGATTAAGGCTACTGAATCCAGAATGGAATTGACTAGAAAAGCATATATTTTGCCTAAAGTGTTGCTTTGTGTTAAGCATGTACTTAAATATTTTCCCCAACTGGTACTTCTCTCAGGTTTTATTAGCACTCTTAGCACCCGAAATAAGATTGAAATAAAGAAAGGAAGCAAAATTTCTCTGACAAATATGTCAGCTTAATGTCTGTCTTTTTCCCTGAAGAAAGTTATAATGTGGGTTTTTTTTTTTCAGATCTGCAGAAGAACTGAAGTGATACATGAGCACTTAGCAATAAACATTTTTAATGGAGACCCCTATCCCCAGCTTAATTTCTGCCCTCAGTCATATTGCATTAATCAATACTAGTGATGTTCCTAGCGGTTTCATTGCACCCTGTGAACAATTTTGCTTCTTGAAATTACAGAAACGTGCCTTGAGTGTATTTTGATACTCAGATTTAATAACAGGGGATCCAATATTGATTTTAATGGGAAATTGTTTGCGTATGTGTGCACACATCTGTCTTTCTCTGTGCACCAGTTTCCTGTGCACTGAGTAGTCATGCTTCAGTCCAGTAATTGTGACACTTAAAATGCAGATTATCTGAAACAGTATGAACCATGACAACAGTGATTAGAGGAAAGTGATTAACTGACTAATATGACCTTGTTTCACTGCAAATTATATACAAGTTCCCCAGATCTCACATTCAGTGTTACTCACACATGTGCATTTTCTACCAAGGACTCTCAGCAGTATGAGTATATTAACAAAATGTATCTGTAAGGCTATCTGTCTGATGAAAGTATTACTTTGTTTGGATGGGTTCAAGTCTTAAATCCAGGCTTCTGAAGCCAATATTAGTAGTTACTTGCAGTTCCTTTTCTGAATGAAATGCACCCATGGGTGAACTGGAAAGTGGAACCTTAAACAGGCAACAAGACCTGCAGGCTTACAATTGCCTGCTAAAACTGCTGCTAATATTTACAATTTTTCAAAATTACATAGTTGCAATTTTGCAGATTGATTTTCAGTGAAATGTGCTACTTTACTAACAGCCAGAAAGAGACGTGTGTTGTTCATACCATGAATATTCATGTTCATATTCATTTGAATCCATTTTTACAGGGTTTACATGAGCCGTTAGGACTCCTGGGGGATTCAGCCCCTGGGAAGAGGCTTTGCATGCTGGTTTGATTTCACCTATAAAGAGCAAAGGCACTGGGCTGTACATGGGTACTAACTTAGCTGAACTTCATCAACACACAAGTAAAAAAAATCTCCAGAATCTCTTTTGGTACTTTCAGTAGTACTTTAACAGCTTTACTCAAACCATGCTCCTCACTGCTAAAACAAGTCACAGCACAGAAATTTTTATGTGTATGTATTATTTTTGGTTCTGGAAAAAAAATGACACTGACATTCACAGAACAGTCAGACTAATTACTTCACAGGCTAATTAGTTGCATATTTAAGGAAAGGTTAGGAGTGCTTGGGTTTAGATGTAGCCAAATTAAGGAAGAAAATTGAAGTAGTTGGTCAACTTTAATTTTTTAATGGTTCATAAATTTTCAGGCAATAAACACATTTTTTCTTTTCTTTTTTCTTTTTTTTTTTTAATTAAGAACAATTCCTTAGCATATGGGATCTGAAGGTTCCCAGGTGTCTTCTTAAGGTAACTTTCCTTTAAACAATGCAGTTTTATTGGAAAACTTTCATACACTACTACACAGTCCTGCTCAGCAATACACATCAGGGCAACACACTCTTTGAGAGGGTCAAGAAAATATTGCTGCCTTTCTTCTCCCACTACATGATGACATGAAAGTAGACAAGGAGCACTGTACTGAAGCTGATGATATTTCATGAGAGTATGGCCTCAGACCTTCTGCTTTCTCTCTAGGTTAATAGAAACCTATTCCTGCAGGTAACTGACTGTTTATATAAGAAGAATTGTTGTTATTATTTAATAACAAAAACAGACATTTGAAAGCTATGTCTGTATAAATTGCTACAGACTACTCCTATAAAAAGTACTTATATTAAAATGTAACATGCATAACGATTTTCTTTAATAGCAATACATTACATTTATTAAACATATTTCCAGTTACAAAACCTTTCTGAGACTTTTCTGAGCTATAACTTTTCAGCAAAAAGGACTATAGCCATGATATGTGTACCTCAATCATATGGATAAATTGTTTGTATTCAATTTAAAAGCTATTTTGAAAATCATTGTACAATGAAGGTGCATAAATCGCTGGAGTGTGCAGTATTACACTACACATACACAAGATTTATAAAGGGGTTATATTCAATATTCATAAAATTAAAACCTTATTAAATCACAGCAGCTCTACTACTATGAAGATAAAGACTGCTATGTTTAGCAATATTCACAGATGCACCTTTATACATAGACCAAGAGTATGAGATTAATCTACAGACTTTTAGATAATAGCACAGACTGTCTTCCATGGAAGCAATTTCTGCCATTTTGCTTGCCTTGTATAGAGCAAGGCACCCCGCGTTCTGTATTTGTTGGTATTGTGGTGTTGTGTTGTGGCAGCAGCTGCCACTGAGAGATGTTTGAGTATGCTTGTCCATGCTGGAAAAAATAGGAGCATGGAAGGGATAGTTGCCACCCAGTCAGGCAACGGTAAACCTGTACATGCAGCCTAGGTCTGAGTAACCAAGGACTCAGATGGCCGATCACACAGGCGCAACCAGCATCTTACTGTAAGCTGTGAAAAGAAGGAATTAAACTCTTCTCCACAACTCCTATGAAAGGAAAAATTAGTAACGTGTCATTCTTTTAAGTGAGTATAAACCTAAGGAAACATCTTTCAGTGGTAAAGTAAGCTCTAAAATGGGTTACCGGGGATGTTGTAGGGAAGGGACATCGGAGGCTTTTAAAATCATGTTGGACTAATGATTCTCAGGCAGCGCAGAAGAGATGATACCGTGATTTGGCCTAGGGACAGGATTAGATCACCTTAAGAGTCTTTTGTAGGGTTTCTTTTCTGTGAGTTCTGGCCTGAGAAACAAACTGGGGCACCCCAGCTTTCATTAGGGACCTGTCTCCTCTCCCTTTCCCCTTGTTAACTCCTAGCTTTGCTAAATCAGCAGCTGTTTAGGTGGGCAGATATGTATGTGCATGTACACAAAAGTGGCAGAAAATGATCTGGGCCCTCATAAAAAACAGCTCAATGAAGTTAAGAGGAGAACGGCATACATAATGAGACTGATCATCAGGAGACAAGCAAATTAGTACTGCGTTGCCTGAAACTCAAATCAGCAGAGCAAATCCAGAGTGCAGTCACTGGTCTGCTGCCAGCAGTAAAACAGGCCCCAGTCGGGGTCACCTTTTCTCCCCAGACCCAGAAGCTTGTAGAAGAGATGACCCTCTCCAGGAGTACAAGGAATCACAGAACATCTGCTCTCCTGCAGGCCATCTGGACTAGGGAAGTGTAATAGGAGGATGAAGCTGGTGCATCAGCAGCTCCCAGCGGTTTCAGGTTGGTGAGGATGTCACCACAGCCCTTCTTTTAGCTCGCCAAGGTGTCCCTGTTCTGTGCTGTGCTGTCACCCCTCCGTCCTCTGCCCACTGTTGCAGCAAGGTTGTGGACATTGGAGCACATAATTCATGGTCAGAGGAGTGCTTCTGTTCCAGTGGCATCTGCATAAATTGTGACTGTGCTGCTAGGCAGAGATAACCCTGGTGATCTGCTCGGTTATCAGGCAGCCCTTTGCTGCTCCAAGGCAGGCCCCATCCTGGTTCGACTGGCCTTCTTGGGCATAACTGCCTCAGGAAAGATTTCTAGGCCTTCAGGTGATGTTGCAAGGTGACTTCTCAGGAAGCGAAACAGCCCTGGTAGGTGATACAGTCTCTGTGAGAGACTCAAAACAAATTGCACCCTCTACCCCACCTGCAATATGGAGTTCAGCCAGTCCTCAGGCTGAGGCAGACACTGTTTGAAGGCCAGCCTTTATGACCTGAGGCGAGGAATGCACTGCCTGCACCTCAGGTGGCTCTCGCTGCTCCAGCACCACTGCTGGACCCTGATTGTGGTCGCTTGCTCTCTTTAGGAAGGCTCTCAGGGGCCCCTGGGCCCCACCAGGACAGCATGGTGACCCATAATCTCAGTAGAGTATGAGGTGCCTCAGAGATCCTGAAGCCAAAGTGCACCCGGAGGACATATCTCTTCCTGGCCCCCCCAGAGTGCTGCCTGGCACGATCAAGGCCTGAGGAGGCATACAGTGCCGCAGCTGCTGCTGCTGTCTGGCAGTGTCTCTCTTGTTCCTGTGGGGAAGGATTGAATATTACCTGTCCTTATGAATTTAACCTGCACCTATGGCATGTGCTATAGGTGCAGGTCACTAGGTGCAGGTCACAGAAAATCTGATGGTGCTGCAACCATGCTGCACTGTCTCTGTGCCCTCCAGCCCTGTGGATCTGCTGCACAGCACAGACAGCCTCATCCAGCAATGTGCCAGCCATGTTTTTACCTGCAAAAGCTGTCAGTCTGAGGACATCTAACACAAAGAAATGAGGTGCTTTAAAAGCAGAAGGGAAATTTGGGTCAAGGACACAGTGTTAAAACCCAGGAGTTTGTGAGGGTAAATGAAGAACAGGACAAATTTTCAGCAAAACTGTTCATCTGGCCCCACACTGCTTTGCCACTGCTTCGGCAGTGTCTTGCATGACAAAGTACTGTGGAATAAGGTGTCCTTGCAGCCTTTCCACTCACACACTGGTTATCCTTGGTATTTCATAAGCTCCAAATACAACTAAATATTTTAGGGCTTGCACAAATTACTTCTAAAAATGAGCTTCTGCTATCATCATCACTATCTACTGAAGGAGAATGGGAAAACTCAAAGTGCACAGAGGTAAAATTCAAGTTACTAACCTAGTGGTTAAGTTTCTCAGAATGAAGGGGAAGTATTCTCTTTTTTGCAGTTGTCCCTGTGGCCATTTAAGTATTTGTTGACCATCAATATATAAATCTATCCCAGTAAGGCCAGGCTGGGATGTTTCAGGATGTCATGTAAATTAAATTAATGTAATTCTCAGAGTGATGTATTATCTCAAATTCATTTTTTGTGTTATGTACCTTTTAATTTTCCTAGCAAGTCCTACTATCTAATGTGAGTTATTTTTCTTGCTATAATCTGAAATGATGCCTACTTTGTACCTAATCTGTACATGGCTTTTGTGTCTGCCTGCTTATTTCTTGATTCCAGGGGGGTCTAGCATGTGTGATGTTTGTTTATTATATTTTTTATAAATTCCTCTTTCTTTTCAGTCCCACAGCATGCAATTCTTATGACTCTTATGTCATTCCTCTCCTTTAGGTTTCTTGGTAACAAAATCCAAGTGATTGGGTTTTTTTATGAATAGTATGTTCACAGGCAGTTGAATATTTTGGAGATCAAACTCCTGCCAGTTTCAGGTTGAAGTCAGAGAATAGTTTAGTCCAGAAATTGATTGGCATATGGAAAAGCTGAAATGTTTTTTAAATATATTTTGGGATTTTTAGTTTGGGTTTTGTTTAAAAATTAACACAAGTCAAAGTCTAAACAATGCTCTAAATCACTGCAAAATATTTCATGTTAGGACTAATGGAATGTTTCATAAACATCACAGTTCTTTCACCCACCTTCGTACCCAAAATGTGATATCTATTTGATTGGACCCTGTTCTTAGGGGAAGGTGCCATAAATCAGTGGAAAACAGAAAAGTCAATTGTGCTTGTAATTCATGTTTGCCAGGTATTGTGGCTGGGGAGAGTAGAGAGGTCTGTTTTACACCTCAAAGTACCTCCTTAATCTGCCATTGTCTAGTGTGGACATTATCCAGAGACAATTGGCCTTGTGTCACCTCTCTTGCACAGTAATTTCCTTCTGCCTTTCCAGCTATTTTTCCAACCTGGCACAGCTCTTGTTCTTTCACAGGTACTTCTAGTGTCACTTTAATTTTGGTTAAGGTATTTATCAGTATAACACACCTGTCTTAAGGCCTGACAGATTATATCAGTCTATTAGTACTGTGTTGCAAAAAATACTGTAGTGGTTGTCAGCAGTTTTGTGTGTTTGAAGGAATTTACAGTGGTGCAAAATCAGGATAAAACAAAATGAAGACTTTTAAATTGGTCACTGTTTTAGTTTTACAGGTAAAGATCCTTGGTGATGTAATGTGGCTGCAATCCATTAGAGTCTGGCTATATGACTAATATGTTAAAGAATATTGAAGTCAGTGGAGTGACACTGCTATGCTCTGGTGGAGGATCTGGCCTGCTTTTTGCCATCATATGCTCTGCTGAGCTGAGTAAATATGGCAATTTCTTGGACTGTCAGTAAGAAGGTCACTTTTACTCCTCAATTCCTCCTCGGCCACTCTAATTCAGTCATCTGGTTCTAACTCTTAAACTTTTTCTCTTAAGTTTTGACTCTATGGCCAGTGAAGTTACAAAAAAAACCCCACAAAAAAAAAGGCTAATGTAAAATGTACATACATCCACATGGAAAACAAAGCCACGACTGTTTCTGTTCCCAGTAGCAAACAAAGGTTGCTGCCTAGGCCCATGTGCATTCCAATAAAGAGCTCCCTTTAAATCAATACATAACTTCCAGACAAGACCAAAACTTATGTCTTTACAGGGAGAGCCACACTGTCTATCCAAGGTTCCTTGTATGAGACTCAGCTGCCTAAATATAGGCTTCTAGTTGTGTGTTATGAACCCTACATGGAATTGTTTTGCTTCCAACTCATCCCAGAAATGTGTAAGTCTCCTGGGTCTTATGACATATCTACTAGTTATATCCAGATGTTTTGAATACTCCAGGAGATTTAAAGGACACTTTTGGTTTGTTTTCTTTGTCCTTGAATATAGTCATATGTTCTTTGCAGGTTTTGGTAGAATGTCACCTCAACTGTCTGTAATATAGTTATCACCTTCACAGCTGCCTACCATCACTCTTGCCCTGACTTCAAACCCCATGTGCACTGCAGCCTTCCCACTGCATTTCTCTCCCTCCTCTCTCCCTTTGTATTCTGTACAGAAGCATATGCCGTGCAGAGTTGGAGGATGCTTTGTACTTTACACAGAGGAGAAGCCTGGCAGGGTTAATCCTTTTCCTTCACTCCTATTGAGCAATTAGGCCACTAAAAAAGATCTTGTTTACAGGTACTCAAAGAGGCTGTAATTTACTAAGTCTTGTAATAAATTTTTGTCCATCAGGAAGTAGCAAGGGGCAAATCTGGAGTTTTAGCAGTGGCTAATTTGTAGCTTCACTCTTAGTACACGAACAGAATTGTAAAAATTCCTAATACTAAAGTATTTTGTTTTAATCCCTAGTCTACCAAAAATGAACATTTGTATTAAAAAAGCTGTCTAAAAGTGAAATTCCTCATTATAGGATCCATCCTTGATATCCTAGGAACCACTAAGAGAGCTGACATAATTTACCCAGCATGCCTCTCTGTGGGCTGGGCTTGTAAATTTGGCAGAGGGCAATACTCAGCACACCTGCAGAATTCAAAGGTTTCACTACTAAGCTGTTTTCAGCTCTGCTTCTGCTTTTTGGTAAGGCTTTTTGGCTCTTTTTCTGAAATTTTCTATGGTTGGGGTAAAAGTTGATCCCTTCTCATATAGTGTTTCTATAAAAGTATGGTATGCCATGTACGAGTTATGGTTATCTGAGTGCCTCTTACGGGATGTAAATAGTGATATTTTTCTACTGTGTTTTTTAAGTTTTGTTTTGTAAAGCAGTTTTCTCTATGTTTACTATTTTGATTACTTTGTAGAAAATGTTGACTATATATGGTGTTTTTGAATCCTGTGTGCTTTCAGCACAGAACCTCAAATTGATCTGTGGACTAGAAAGTGGACTTAGTGCACAATTTGAAGCAGTTGCTTATTCGACTCTGGGACAAGAACAGTAGTGACTCCAGGTTGTTATCAGTTGATTGCTTCTGAATGGTTTCAGTCAAATGAGGTTTTGAAGTATCAGTCTATTTTTGCTGCGCTCTGCTTTCTGTGTAATACTTGGCACCTTTGCTGGCTTTTGCTAGTGAAGTGTTTGATTTAGCATAAAACATGAACCTCTTAGGTAAGGTGTGAGATATATTGACAAGATGGGGATGTGGAAGAAAGAGCAGTGGTATTGTTGCTTGTGTTTTATGTGGTTGTATCTGTGTCTAAAGTCCTTCAGAAGCATTAGCTCAAAGAGACTGTTAAGATAAGGTACTTACATACTGAAGAAACTCTCCTTCCAGAGTTGTTTTAGAAGCATTGTCAATGGTGATACCTACAGAAGGGTGTAACCAGGACACAGCTGGTTTCAGTATAATTGCAAGTTGCACTGCAAAAGTGTGTGTGTGTGTATGTGGGGTGAGGAGGAGGTGTGGCATAGTTATTGAACCAGACAAAATTGGTAGAAAAGTAATGGTAGTTGTAAGCTGCTATGAAAGAACACAGACTAAAGGAAATTGCTTTTATATTTTTGGGTTTGTTTGGATAGTTTATTGGTTTTATAATGAATCACACAAATACAGGAGAGGAAACAACGGCAAAGACCTGCAGTGAAATACTGTGGAGATTTACAATGTGGAAATGCACAAGTGCTCAATACATTGGCCCATTTTGATTGGAAGTTCATGGCTACAACCTAGTTTATCTATTTACATCTCTCACCAATGGATGTAAGCCTACACAGTATAAAAATGACTATTTTACTCAGGCACAATTGCAATTCATTTTGTAAAATAATAAAAAAGAGCAATCCCAAACAATCCTCTCAGCTATGAGGATAGTCAACAATCTCATTAATTTTCAGAGGTCTCTGGTGGGAAATCATTTTCTTTTATCTTTTCACAAATAGCCTATAGAATCATATGCATCTTGTGCCGGTTTAGTACTGAGTGGGCTATAGTTATATATTATTTAACATTTTGGCCAAGTTTCGGTTTCACGTACAATTTGTCATCTGCTGTGCATTTCTACCCTTGTGATTAATGAAGGTTACTAGCTTTTGATTGCAAAGTGCCCTGGGTTCTCTCCCTTACCTAATTCTGTCTAAGTGCACTTTGGTCTAATTTTTTCTAGTCTTTTCTTTGAGCTAGTAATTCTTCTAACAGGTCCTGAATGATGTCTTCATGTTACATACTGCTATGCTAGTGTCCATAGGGAAGCCACAAAGCTCACAGATGCCCTGTATTTATTGTCAGAAATTCTAGTAATGCAAAGTGCCTGGGGTCAAAGGGGCTACAGCTTTTAGTTTATATTTACAGGGATTCTACTAGACTTACTGATTTATTGACCTTTGTGATCAGTTTGACAAATGAAGATATTTCTTGTATGTTTCTAGTATAATATTTTCAGTTTCTTCCTGAACCTTTACTAGTGTTAGGATGTTGTATGATGATGTATGTCTGTTGTTCACCTATTCCCTGGTTACCAAAGGAGACAATAATTAGTGTTTTAAGACTAACCTCCTTAGGGTCTTTTTTAATAGGCTTTGAGAAGTATATTTGCCTGTCACAGCTCAGATTTTTCAAAGGATTAATCAGGCTAAAATAGACTATGCCTGTATAGACTAATATCTACAGTGAATACTTCCTAACCTGTAAAGAATGGTGATGATGTGGTACACTTTAAGTCCAGATGTGCTTTTTAGGATACTTTGGGTTTGGTGGGGTTTTTTTGTTTTTTGTTTTTTTTTTCAGGGGCAGGGGATATCAGGGAATTATCTTCCTGTGATAGAGTTCCCTAGTTACCTCGGCAGCAATATGTTTGCTGCCACATATAGGAGATTTCCATGAGATTGTTGTTTAGGTTTCTCCCCTTCCAGAATGAAATATCAAGCTGGGGCTAAACTGTGTGAAAATAGTGTGTAAGTCCAGTTAGGATAGATTTCAGCTAGGGCTTATTGGCTAAATGGTATTAGAGACATGTCCAGCTTGTACTTCTCTGGAGTGAGTTTGTGCATCTCACTTAAGATGGATGAAACTGCATTGATCCGTGCATATTGAGAACTGGGCCTGTGCTTCAGCCTGACAGCTTCACAAGGCTTGATGAGTTGGACAGTCTTCTCAGTGAGGGCCGGTCACAGAGAGCAGGGAAGGGTTCATCTCAGTATCATTAGTTGTCAGTATCACTTTTGCAGAGTACTAAAACGATCGGGAGTGATCCAGTGACCACTGCATACAATATGATGACCATGTGAAGCATGGCACTTAGCTGCTCCATGATTTTTGCTTTTCATTCCTTGTTTTCCTACCAACACAACACACACACGTGAACACTCCCACACACTTCTGCACACACGAGTGTATACCTGTTTTATGAAGCTGTAGGAAAATTACTCAGTTGTGGTTTGAAAGTAGGAGGAAATACATATGCATCCAAAAAAGCATCTGTTCAGAAGATGGGAGTTGCAGCCTTTTCATTTTAGAAGTAAATTTTTACTTTCTCACTTTTTTGTATGCTAAAAAAGTCTATGCCACTGTGTGAGATGATGTTCAGAGAAGCATAGATTTTGAATGGCTGATTTCAATAATAAAAGACAACAGGGGACTAAAAGGTGCAGTGCAGGAAGCTGGGAAACACATTCCTTTCCCCAGAGGGTGTACTTAGCTTTGTGCCTTTGATCACTTGAGAAGTATCATTAGAGTGCAAAATGGCAGGCACTAGGGAACATTACGGCAATTATAATGTGATAGTTTAAAAAAAAAATCAAAAGAAGTTTGAACTTATTTGGGCATTTTCTCCTATGAAGGACTGTTCACAGCTGAAGGATAAGTTGCTCTAATAGATAAAATATCGAAACTCCAGTGAAATTATTCTTCAGATATTGACTCCAAAGTTAGCTCTGGTACAGAACAGTCTGTACAGAACAGACTGCATTTAAAGTTCAATAAATCTAATCTGTGTATGAGCTGTACTCACTATTTGATCTGCAGTAGCACCTGCAAGCCCTTGTTATTCAACTAGATCCCACTGTGCTACAAATTGTACAAATATTAAACAAAAAAAAAATACTCCTACAAAAAAAAAAGGCCATGGAACAAGAAAAGGCCCAGAAAGTCTGTAGACAATGGGGCTGCGACATAGTTGTTGGCACTTAGAAAATCAAAGTATTTGTCTAATACCTTGCAAATCACTATACAAATATTGTTGTAGCTTATTATTGCATACTGTAACAGAGTGGGTTTGTGGTTTTACTTCTTTGCTCCTGAAGAACAGAGGAATATAAATGACAGTGTTTTCTGAAGTTTTACAGTAGTGTCTTGGCAGTACAGAGCCAGACTGCTTTGCTGTGACCTCAAAGAAACCACCTTTTCAGTCAGAGGAACTGCTGTTGGTTGGGGCAGCAGGCCAGAGGAGTTAACATTTGTATGTATTTTTGCTGTGGCCAAAGCCTTGACATAAAGCTGACAGCAAAGACAATTTCCACTTTCTCCTCTCTAGAGAGGCAATAACTGCGGTGAAAATCTTGCCAGTTCTAACAACTAGGGGTATGTGAGTTTCTAGGTGTGAATGGGAACATGAGCTAGAGATTTTCACACAACTTCAAGCTTTAACTCCAGTGTTCTGAAAACATGTTGTATAGTGATAAGTAAAAAGGCCAGCTTGCTAATAGAGGAAAATGGAAGAATTTAATGTATAACAAGAGATTGCAGACTTGGAGGTGCCTTGTGCTTTATATATAAACTGTCTAGAAAAAAATGGAGCAAGTACCTAACTAATGCAGCAGGCTTGTCAGCTGGATTGTCCTTGGCTGTAAGGCATAAGATAATAAGCAAAGCTTTTAAATATGCTTTCTACTGCCTCATTGCAAGATGTATTGATTGTGCTCATATCCTTAATATAAAATGCAACAGGTGAAAAGAGAATAATCTTAATGGGGGGGCAGGGGTGGGTGTGTCTCTTACTATACTGACTGAGCATGCATGGAACAATTCTTGTAGCATATCAAAAAAGAATGTTTCAATCTTCTTATCCTCATCAACCAAAACAAGCTGCCCACACAGCCTTGGTATTTTAATTTTATACTCATTTTCTTTTGTTCATATTGGATCTGTTGCCCATTTTCTGTAGTTCATCAATGTCTCACCAATAGGAGCTTGGAGAGAAGCAAGCACAGCCCACTTTGAGAATTGTCAGTAACTGCCCTAGACTCTACAAATTATTCCATCAAGCCTGAGTTAAATTGTTTCGCCTTTTACTGGTCCTCCAACCTACCTGCCCCCTTTAATTATTTATTTATTTATTTATTGCAGCCACTTAAACATTATGGTGTTGGTGGCATATATAGCTGCATGACAATTAACTCCTGGCATACTTTATCTGAGAGGAAATCCTAGAAACAGTTTCATAGGGAAGAGCTATAATGTCTTTGAATAGTGGTATCTTGGGTGAAAGGCCAGTGGGGTATGGAGTCCTTTGGTGCTGACACAAAAGACTGGTTCCACCTTTGTGGGTTTTTTCTTGACACTTCTAAATGGAAAATGCATGTACTTGCTTGGTATGTAGTAAATTTTAGAAGAGCATATTCTACTGAACAGGAGAAATCATTAGTTATGGAGGTGTCACACAGATAAACACCTGATAAAAAGGCAGGAGACTCCTATGTTTTTGAAAGCAAAAGACTTCCCAAGCCTCAACTGTAATGGCAAGACACTTGATTCTCTTGGTATTGCTTCTGCCTTATGCAAATAGGATATGATGTCATTCTTTGCTTTTGGTAGAGAGGAAATCCCCTAGGTTATGAGCCCTAGGTTATGAATGTCTCTTACTCATTTATCTGTTTATTTCTTCCCATTACCTACAATGTTTGGGTTTTTACTTTTTACACATGAACTGTCTGAGATCCACAGAGGTCCTTTAAATACTGAGCTTCTATTTTGGTGTCTAACTTACTTTATGCTTCGACGGGGAATTAATTGCCTTCGTATCTTTATGGGCCTGGTACTAAATGATTTGCCCAAAGAGACATAAGAAAATATAGTGAGCTATTGCTTCAAGCTATTATCTCCTAACTGAAGGACTGGATCATACTTCCCCACTCACAGTGTTATAATAAGTCTTAATTCATTAATGTTTTGAAAGATCTTGTAAACCTCTTAGGAGCAGAGCTTTGTGAATACAAAGTGTTATGTTATTCATAAACCTCTGAAAGATTTTATACTTCAAATTTCTTTTTTAAAAGAGAGAATTTAATGGAAGGCAAAGTTGGACATATGCATTCTCAGGATTTCAGTGTAATTGGAGGAAGTAAAGAGATAGTAGCAAAACACAAAATCTTTTATGTGATAGAGGGTAAAGGAAAGGAAAATACCTGCTGCAGTGTTACCCATAGAAAAATCTACATTATTTTTATGTGGATTAATTATTTTTCCCTATCGGCTTTCTGTGGCCAAGAGATCCAAAGCCAAAGCAGTCTGATGTTTTCTGGATTAATGGAAACTATAACTTTTGCTATTTGCACCTTCTACTTTGGAATAATTAAAAGAAAAGGGGATAGAGGCTCAGGTCTGTTTGTTTTCCCTCTTCTGGTACTCCAAAAACAAGGACACCATGAGAAAAAACAAATGTTACAGAAAAAAAGAAAAGGAACCTATAACAAACATATCCATATCCAAAACATAACTGAAAATAGACACTTCACTGCACAGGGATGGAATTGTGAGATGAAATTTAACCTCAGAGTAATATTTGTCCACACTTTACATTTTGGCAGCTTTCAGAAGAGTGTGAACAGTCAGAGAAAAAAGCCATTTAGAAAAACAGGGTTCAAATATGAATGCACACACACACTAACATTGGCTCATTCATCTATCACTCCATGGAAAACTGAGTGACTTCAAGGTCACTTCAGCACATGTAGTATACAGACTCCAAATTAAAATGCTGGATGGCAGTTTCAGACAGATTGGAGAATGTACCTATCTGCCAATTGTGCCTTGTACTTTTCCAAGTTTGGTGCCATTGAGAACAGTTTAGCTTAATTTATTAAAAACTTTGATATAGATCACATTGCACTTCACTTCCACAGTTCCAGCTCCTGCCTAGTATAAGCTTCATGCCTGTGCTTGCCTTTTGGATTCACTCATGCAGGCAAAGTCAATGTCATCAGCATCATCATAAAATCAAAGGTAGTGGCAAAACCTCTTTATTATATCTTGTAATTTAAACCTGAATGTTGATAACTTCTTGCAGCACTAATCAGAGGACAAAATATGTTCCTGGTATTGCATGTGAGTTATGGCTGTTTTAACTAATAGCCATAATGGCAGAAAGAATTTTGACTGTGAAATGAGGTGATTGTGGTGGGATCTCTGCCAACATACCAAATCGAGCGGGAGGTCTGAGTGCAGTGTAAACTGGTGTTCCATATGCTCGAGAGACTTTTGGAATCTGCCCAGCCTACATATGCTTCTGTTGGCAAGCTCTCGAAGAGAAGGAAAGATATTGTCCTCACCTTACCTAACATACCTCCTACTCATTTGAAATGCTCATTTTCAAATGGAAGGCATACAGATCTGAGAGTGATAATGGCACAAACCCAATCATGCTACAGCTGGATAGGAGAATTAAAAAAATTATAGTTAAATAGATCTTTTTTTAACTAGAAAGGTATTTATGTAAAACGTTGGTAAGAAAGCATTTGAGATCCTTGATCTGTGGAGTGGTAGAATAAGTTACTAATTTACTAAGGTGCACAAACTTCACTAGCCAGTCCATGGAACTGTAGTTTGCTGTAAGGTGCTGTAGTGAACAAAACACTCCAAAACAACGTCATCTTCCCCTCCTTATCTGTGATTGCCATGAAAAAGCTATAGTACAAAATGGTCCAAGGAGAGAAAGAGTACAAAAAATAGAGAGGATTTTAAGCATTAGCAGAAAGGAAATTGGAGAGAGAGAATCCCTGAATAGAGGGATTTGGAGAGATTAAGCAGCAGAGTGGTGGGTAGGGAAAGAAATGATGGAGTAAGCTTATTAAGTAAACAGGCCCTCAACTGGACTGCCATAATTTGGCATCTATGTTATGAACCATGTATAACTGTTGTGTTGACTTCCCTTTGACATTAATTTTCATGTCTCCCACTGTCATTCTTTTTTTTTTTTTTTTTCATCAGTTCCTCCATTCTCAGCTTTTTCAGTTATGTGAATGCCAAGTATGCATACATGTGTAATCTGGCCTTGCTCTGAATTTCTGCACTTCCCTCTTCACAGAGTCTGCATGTATGAGAGCTGTGGGGACGATGGTGGGTGAAGCTCTAATGAGCAATGTTATCTTGACACAAGTGGCACACATCAGCCACCAAAACAGCTTAGATGAAATATTTTGCAGAGCAGGAGTTGAGCTGGAATGGCACTTACTCTTTATCAATTCCTAGGCAGCTTCCACTGGAATATTTCTGAAATATTAGGCTCTGGGAAGTGATAGTTCTTCTATGGGCCAGGCCCATCACACACCGCTCTGGCACTCATGTTGCAGGTGGCTAGGAAGGAAATAATGGCTACCAACTCCACAGATATCCATATCATTAATATATACAAATATATACATGATTGCTTCTCCTTGGCTGCTGCCTTACTTCCTTGCACATGATTTACAAGGGGACTGTAGGAAGCTTTTCCAGTACATCAAATTTCCAACAGAAACCTTTCTTCTCTTGCAAATATGTTCTCTGAAGCTTTTCAGCACTGACCTCAAGACACCAAATGCAGTTTTGTTCCATTTTCAGCAACAGTGTTCCCTGCCACAGAGAGCTTCCATTATACGCTCTTACTCCCTGCTTATTCTTGTGCCTTGTACCCATCACAAAGTCCTTTTCCACTGTCATTCCTTACGTGCGTGTAATTGCCATTTGCTAGGAATTTGACAGAGTAAAATTTGAAGGATTTGGCTACAAGTTCTCCTTAGTAATCCTTGTCAAGCCTTTAGTTTAGCAACATTTTCTTTCCTACATGTATTTGCAAGTGGTAGGCAGATAAATAGCAAGAGTAGGAAGAGTTTTGCTTCCATAATCAGTGCTTCAGTTTCACAAGCTTCTGTCTTTGATGGTAATTTTGAGTGAATTTAAATGAATGCCCTCTATTTCTGCTGAACATCAAAATGTGTAATTTACTAAAAAAACCCAAGCTCTTCTCTTTAAGAGAATGCATACAATGTTGATTAACATGTGAAGAGAACCCCAACAGAGGGCAAGTCCACTTATGAAAGGACTTTAAACACTGTTGTTATTGCAGGTCTAGTGAAACTTAAATGTTTGGTGTATCTTCCAAAATCATGTGACCCACCAAATGGGTTTCTTGGGCATCACAGTAATTCGGGTATTTATCATTGCAGCTCTCCTGTGAAATGTGGTTATCACCATAGCACCAAGTGGCAATATAAGGCATGAAAAGATCAAGGGAGTGAGGTATCTAAATCTGATGAGTTTCCCTTAGATTTGGTTTGTGTGGGGAATAAAGTGATCCTTCAGTTACCCTGTAAACACTAACACTGTCTAGCCTTACCAGTGTGAATAGTTGTGCTGGAAGACTGATTCAGAGTAATAACATTAAATGTGTACATTGTATGTGCTTATGCCATTGGGCTCTCTGCCAGAAGTGCTCAGAAAAGGTGGTACATTGTGTAAAACATCTTCAATAACACTTAAATTTTCTTTTAAGAACTGGAATGAAATGACCAAAGCTGCATTTGCTTGAAACAACTAAAAAATTATTTGTTCACTGATTTTGTGTGTGGGGGGGGGGGGTGTTTGAAAAGGCACGCATTTTTCTGGGAAGAATCTTCTCCCCTTATCCCCCAACTATTCTCTCCCCATTGGATTGGAACAGAAAGAAAAAAAAGTTGGCACAGTTAAAATGGCTCTGAGAAAGCAGAGAGCTACTTCTGTGAGTTTACTGCAGTCAGCAGTGACGCTGCTTCTGAACCTTTCCCAGTGCAATTGCTGCTGCTTTGGTTGGAACTTTTAATCTTATTCATACCTCTAATGTTTAGGAGATGGAAGAATCTTGGGTTCTTGAGACTGGCCTCTTATTTTTAAGTTGGGAGTGTGTGTGTATATATATACGTATATGCAAATGTATGCACACACATTTAAACATTAAGTCCTCCTACTCACCACTGCCTCTTCCCTCTTTACACTTTGCCCTTGTTTATCTATCTTTTTTTTTTTTGTCAGAAAAACAAAAATTAAACCATTTGGAACTTCATAAGTCTTTTCTACTCAAAAGCAGAAGGCTTTGGCCTGCTATTCCTCCTCCTACCCACTGCCTGAGACTTCCCACTCTGGGAGTGAGACGTGCAAACATATGTCACACAAAAGTGGCATAAATACCGTATGCAAACAGATTCTTTTGTGTGGGTGGCAAGTACAAAACCCAGCTTCTGGCATCAATAACACAAGTATAGTCCACTGGAAATTTCTAGGGAAGAAAAATTACACCAGGTGAGAATAGCTTCCAATAATATGCAGTGCTCAGTTTTGTATCCTGAGTAGGACTGAGGGATTCTTGTGGCATTTGGGGGTTTTCAAACTCCTGAATTTCACAGGGTCTGCAAAACCAGTTTAAATCCATGCTACGTTTTTCTTCCTTTCCCTGAACTTAGAAACTCTTGTGGTTTCCAAGCACAATTCAGTGTAAAAGGAAAAAGCACTAGTTAATGGGAGAGCTTCATTGAATTGGGATGGAAGGGCAAACAGGAAAAAAAAAAAAACCCAACATCCAGGCTGGCACACGCTTATGGCCTATGTATACATGGGATTTATACTGACAAGCAGACTTATCCCTGCTGGCATGAATCCCAGAAACCACAGTGGCTGGCAAGTCTGCCCAGAAATGGATTGAACCAATAGTGTGAAATGCCTGTTCCCCCATCTCCCAGGGAGAGCTCAAAACATGATAACTGCTGAGTAACAGGATTTGGCTGCAGAAATTAAGAATGACGCCCTCCCAAGGAAGATGTTTGGGGGATATTTGCAGTAGCAGATTCAAACTGTCTTGTCTTTCTCTTAATTTGAAAGTTTTCTTCACTCTTGCCATCTTTCTACACTCTCAGTAATTTTCACCCTATCTGCTTATTGATAATCTTTTATCATAATTTACTCCTTCCTCTCCCCCTCTCCTCTTCCGCCTCCACCCCACTCCTCACCTCAGGTCTCTTCCAGGCACCTTGAAGTCATAGCCTCTCCCAACTCTGACAACAGCCTGGCTGGCAGTTAGTTTTGTACCCCACAACATCACCAAGTTTAAAAGGGATCAACCTTGTTGGGAATGGAAAACTTTAACATGAGAGACTTCAGGTTATTGTCTACTCCTTTCTTTCCATGTCCAATGTATTTTCTGGGCTTATAGCTTCAAATTTCCTGTTGGTTTCTTGGGGTGTTAAGTTTAAAAAAATAAACCGAAAAGACCTACACAAAAAAACCACTCCTGTACTAAGTGCTGCAATGGTTGCTAGCATTTTTATTTTTTTTTTTATTAATCTCTTTTCAGTGAGATTAGGAAAAAAGTCACTTTAGAAGTTAAAGTGTGAAAAATGTCATTTTAGTAAGAATATTAAAGTTTTATGTGTCATTGTGCCTTCAAGGGCTATAGTGTCAGCACTCCTACTAGAGCGTATCGGGCCACCTGCTCCAGTACACATAGTGCTAGACTTACCTGGTTGTAATGCCAGCAGTCTGCACTGTTTATTAGGAGCCTGGAGTCACCAGCATGTGTGGGTTCAGGAATAAGAAAAGTACTGTCATATTATGCTGTGTCTGAGACTCTCCTTTCAACTGAACCCATAAACTGAGCAAGACCTGTTTGACGTGTGTTCCCCTGACAAGAAGGCAGCACTGACATCCTCTCTTAGCTATGATTTTTCTCAATCTCTAATTTTGTCATTTTCTTTCTCTAGCAGTGCAGTAACCAGACCAGCTCCTTATCAGAAGTGCACTTTGCAGTGCCACTGATCCTCTTGTATACAAACTGTGGTTCAAGCTGCTTAGGTGTGTAGTTAGGGACACCGAAGATTTTAGCAAAAGAGAAAGTTCAGTTGCAGGCTCTTACAACTAACAGTTTTTATTTCTCCCCTCACATTCTTCCCATCACCACAGGTATAACACTTCAAGCGTTTTTTCATTGAATAGCATGTTGTGCTTACTTCTGTTTGGACTGAAGAAAAATAGTGGGAGGTCTCTTGTCTATGCTAGATTTTTTAGTACTCGGTGATATTTCAAAGTCTAGAAGATATCAAGAAGGTACAATTAATTCTTCCAGAATCTGAACAGCTTGGAAATCTCCTGCTGCCCTCTGTCAAGCACAGCATTATGTGTTATACCTTTATTGCTGCCTTCTATTCTGGGCCTAGCACACCTGCCTGGTTCTCTGCAACCATGAATCAACCAAGAGTGCCACAGGTGACAGTCACCTTTATTGAGAAGTTTCCAAGTCAGAGCAAAGATGTTTATTTGTAGAATATGAAGATCTCACAATTGGGGTAGAGCATGAAGAGTAAGTCAATCTCATCTCAAATGCATGGAGACCTTGCTAATCAAGGGGTGGGCTATAAAATGAAAATGTCTGTGGGGAACATGTTAATGCTGTCTTGGCTGTGCTCCAGATTTTGTTCCTTTCACATGGTGCATACATACAGGTTGTTCAACGGCTTTATGACTGCGAATCTTCAATCTGTGGTCTAGTTCCACGTACCTGGAAAATGCTGGGGGTTTTTTTAGTCTCAACTGTGTGCTCTTTTGGTACTCTTTGAACTTACCCATAGCTAAGAGAAAATATTTATTTGTGACTTTTGTGTACATTGAAGTGAAAGCAATCTACGTGCAAAAAGTTTTGAGTAGGTATTTTCAGATGAGGTAAAACAATTCTATCAGTCAGTTGAAGCCATACTTGATCCCATTTTAGGTGATAAAGAAGACCTTAAACAATAGTGAAAGATGCTTACTTCCTAGAAATACTCATTTGCTCACAAGCTTTTACAGTAAGGCTTGAGTAGAGGAATTACCAAGAGCTCTATTATTTTTACCTTGGCATTTTTAGCCATATATCTTTATTTTTATTTTTTTCACCTGGAATTTATTTTCACCTTTTTACTTATTTTCTTAAATGATATGCTGTGTTTGATAACAACTGTAGTCACTTATTCTTTTGCCTAAACAATTGGGTGACTTCAGCTCTTCAAATATCTAATGTGATTGCAAGTTCAATTTGCTTCCAAGGGCTACTGTTCATAAGGCTCCAGCTCTGGTGAATTTTAAAGCAAGCAGAGTAATTTAAATCTAGTGAACAAGCAAACAAAAGGTCAGTTTACTTATGTAATAATTTCTCCTATGAGAGATTATTCCTGGCTCTGTGGAGGTGGATGACAACATCCATGAAATGAAATTGGTGGAATTTCTCAAAAAATGATGATTAGATGATAACTTTGGGGGGATTGACCATTTTCTCTTCAGATAGCCCCTGACTGGATTACTAGAAGAATTTGATGTGCTAGCTGGATGTTCCAAAGCTTCCGAGTTTCACACAGCTGTGCAAATACAAGAAGGAAGAGCTTCCTTCTCCTGCTAGATTTTTGCCAGGTTTTCACATGCTCTTATGCCCTTTTGCTTGAGTCATGGCTTTAAAATGTATGGTATTTTTTTACTTTTGCTCTCACTAATTGCAAATTCATGGTTGGAAGCGAGGTACAAGTCAGATTTGCTGTTGAACTTGGATTTGGAAGTTATGAGACTTGAGAAGGAAAATTGCTGTATAGAGATGAGGTGAGCATTTCCAAATGGTAGGCTGTTGGTCTTTAACCACTGTGCAGGTCCCCATCAATACAAACTGGCAAACCACTGAGAAACTGTGAGAATTGGTTTTGTTTGGGAAATTCTTTTTCTTCCTTCTTTCTCATGACTTTATTGATTATCACTTTCATGGAAATGGTAATGTTTCTCCAACAGTCCTGTTTTGGTTTATGAAGCTACAGGTTATTGCATGATCTAGTCCTTATTGCGAAGCTGATCATAAGTTTACCCATGTTTCCCTTTCTGCTTGACCTTAGTTTTGTGGCAGCTTGCACTACAAATACTTATGCTTAAAACAAGGAACAGAACAAAGTCCTTACAGTTTAAGATGTTGAATCTGTCTTCTGTTTCTGGAGTTCCCTGGGTTATAATCTAGACTGCTTAATGATCAAGCTACTTAGCTGAATAACAGCCCTCTTAGAAGATGTATTTACTTCTCTTTAAACATATGGGTCAGTTTACCTTTGTCAGTATAGGATTACATAATACCTACTTTCCCAAGAGCATTAATCCAAATTTTCCATCACATTATTTATTACATTTGCTGTGATTAGGAGATGGCAATAACATAATTGTATTATTAAGCACTATAGAAATACAGAGAAGTAGTGGATGGTCTTTGCCCTAGTGACAGTACTGTCTTTGTGCCTTGTGTGGTTTGTTCATTGCTCAGTATCAGCACGGAAAGGCATTCATGCTTCAAGATATCTTGGAAGGGGAAAGATTATAATGTATTTTGTCTCTGCTATGCTATATTTTCGTAGGAAAATGTCTTCCTTTTATCAGGCTACCAATATTAATTAGCTTCCATGAGTTTCTTCCTATATCCAAACTATGGATAGGATAAGATTAAGGAATATTTATTTCTCTGTCTCAAAGGATTCTGTATCAAAACTCAACGTAAATCTTTTGTGGTAGGATTCCTACATGTGACTGCCTCATTGGCATCAGTTCTTATAGTAGTGTGCATGTTTTGGCATATGTTAGGGGATTTGGAGGAGGGTTGTCTGTTTGCTTTTATAAGCAGATACCCCAAACTGCTCCAGACATTATTTCACTTCAATGGGTAACATTTCACTAAAGGTAGCCAAAGGGAGACATTGGTTGGGGCAGTCAGTTTGCCTTTTCAGTGATGAGAGGTACTTTTCAAAAAAATCTTATCTGCATCCAATTTTTTTTTTTCTTTTTAATACCATTTCATTTTTTTCTTGTCTCTTATTATGTCTATACATCCATGTTGTTTTAGTTGGTGCTGTCTCCTTTTTCTTTTGAAAAAAATTGTTGATTTTTGTTGTGGTTTTCTCTCCTGGAATTACTATTTAGCCCTTTGTGTGCCTGAAAGAATATAGACTGTGAGTCTATTTCTATTCATATAAATTGCATTTGGATCCCAGTACATACAATGTTTGAAAACTTCTGAAAAATAGATACCAGTAGGTTCAGTTTGAATATATTGCACACATAAAGCAAAAGGCTTATTTAGTGTCTCCTCTTGCTTTCTTGGAGTCAGTGGTAGCTTTCCTATTGATCTCAAGAGGAGCAGGAGTATGAATTTAAATCAGAACATTAGGAGTTGGAAGGGACCTCGAAAGATCATCTAGTCCAATCCCCCTGCCTGAACAGGATCACCCATATTAAATCACACAGGAAAGTGTTCAGATTGGTCTTGAATGTCTCCAGATAAGAAGAGTCCACAATCAGTCTGGGCAGCCTATTCCAGTGATCTGTCACCCTCACGGTGAAATATTTTCTTTACATTCACATGGAACTTCCTGTGCTCCAGCTTGGAACCATTTCCCCTTGTCCTATCACTGGCCAACACTGAGAAGATCCTGGCTCCATCCTCCTCACACTCACCCTTAACACATTTATAAACATTAATGAGGTCACTGCTCAGTCTCCTCTGCTCCAAGCTGAAGAGACCCAGCTCCCTCAGCCTGTCCTCATAAGGAAGATGTTCCACTCCCTTAATCATCTTGGTGGCCCTGTGCTGGACTCTTTCTATGTCCTTTTGGAACTGAGGGGCCCAGAACTGGACGCAATACTCCAGGTGAGGTCTCACTAGAGCAGAGCAGAGGCAGAGAAGGACTCTTGACCTACTAGCTACCCTCCTTCTAATACACCCCAGGATGCCATTGGCCTTCTTGGCCATGAGGGCACATTGCTGGCTCATGGTCATCCTTCTATCTACCAGGACCCCCAAGTCCCTCTCACAAATTCTGTTCTCCAACAGGCCAGTCCCCAATCTATACCTGGGGTTGTTCCTCCCCAGACACAATACCCTACACTTGCCCTTGTTGAATCTCACTAAATTTATCCGTGCCCTGCTCTCCAGCTTGTTTAAATCTTGTTGAATAGCAGCAAAACCTTCTGGTGTGTCAGCCACCCCGCCCAGTTTGGTGTCGCCAGCCTCTATTCCCTCTGGTAGCGGCAGAGGACCCCCCGCCGCCGGGTGGAAACCACGGCTGGGCTCCCCTCACTGGCTGTGAGGCCGCGCCCTGCCTGTACTGAGAGCGGCGTTCCCGCCACCCTTCGCTCCGTCGCCGCGGCGGCCGAGCCGTGCCGGAGCTCACGTTTCGCCCGCACTCGGCGTGAGCGGGGGCAGAGCTGGATGTCTCTTTCGTCCCCTCTCGCTCTTTCCCCCTAGTTTTTTTTTGTTGGTGGTGTTTTTTTTCCTTCGCGGTTCTTGTCACGATTTGTCGCTTTCAGGCAGGGTCCCCCGAGGCGGTCGCCCACTTTCGCCCCGGTGACTGCACTGAGGCGCAATGATTTCAGGTAGTAGATTGTGATCGAATATAGAACAGGCGACAGGACTGCAGTGGATTCATTGCTCAGCTTAAACCTCTAATGAGAAAATACCGCAGAAAAGTGCTGCAAGTCTGAAACAATTGCGGTCTTTGTTGCTGCTTGGTTTTTTGTTGTGTATGGATTTTTTGTTTGGCTGGGCTTTTTTTTTTAATATAAAGATCTTTGTGATTAAACTTGGTCTATCAGTGCATTATTGCATCTCCTGGCACCACTGAGCAAATAGGCTGACACAGCACAGCTCCCTGCTGACCTCCCAGCAACAGCTGATTGACTTTGCAAGGATTTTTCATTTCAGAAACATTTGCAATTTCCTGAAATGACTCCAAAGAATCACATCATCTTATTTCATATTCAGGTTTGCTTGCATCAGTTATTTTGGGGGTAGGAGAGTAGGGGATGAAATTGTCTCATATAAATAACTTAGACTTATTTCATAACAAGCAATGTTCTGATCCTAGCACTATTGTGTACCTACCCACCTACATCACAATAAGATTTAATTGAGCTATCACAGGTTACCCAGAATCTCACCCATTTTATTTGTTTTGCTATGAAGAAGTGGTGCTATAACTCATTTTATGCCTATAATTGAGAATTAGTACAGTTGAGAATCAGAAATTATGAAGATGTGAATGTTCAGAAGACAAACAATTGCATTTATTACGATGAGTTGTCCACCCACAGTCTCAGCAGGTTCTGGAGCAATCAATTAGAAAATGGAGCATTTCTGGTATGCAATCTAGAGCTACTTTGGTTGCTTAGCTTCATTAGAAATTTGTTCAGAAAAGAAATAAAATAAAAGGACTTTTCTGAGAGACCTTAGAATTTCCCCATTTATGACTAATTTGGTATACTTTCTTCCTTTTTTTTTTGTTTGTTTGTTTTGTTTTTCCATGGAAAAAAATTGTACAAGACCATGAAAAACACTTGATAATCTGTAGTGGGCTTGGGTACAGAGGTGTCCAGTTCATGTCACATCTCCCTAAGTGAGAGGTTCCAGAGGCAAATCGGAAGCAGAAGGAAATGCATGTGGGATTTTTTTTTTATGTTTATTATTTATTTATAGGACAAACTCTACTCTGTTCATCTTCTGCTCTTTCTATTGTATCTAATTATTTTTCAAGCTGTAGTTTTGTCCCATACCATGGAAGGTACCTTGACAGAAAACCCAACATTACTGTTTCAGGGGGTTTGAGACTCAAGTAGAAGTTAGTTGCCCCTTCTCCCTCATCAGGTCAGATTTTTTTCTTTATTTTTATCTGTTCCCTCCGTGATGCCACAAATGTGAACCTGTGAGAATTTAGCTAGCTTGCCTACATCAGACGGAAAATAACATTGGAAATCAATTCATATTTCCAATATCATTGGAAAAGGACTAGTTTTGTTTTGTTTTTTCTCCCTAATGATTGTCTTAATTTTGAGGCATCAGGCCGTTTTCTCCTGCTCACCCCTATACACAGTGAATATTTTTCTGATCTACTTGCCTTAGTTTAGGTGAGAAGAGACCTGTCAATTTAAAGGTTTGTTTCCAAGCTAGATGGACCTGTCATCTGACTAGAATTTCTCCTGTTGGATTTGGCCATTCAACCTGAACTTCTGAACTTCTGAGCTGAAGTAATAGATATATTATAGTTATGAAATATGGTCCACACTGCTCAGTTCCTGTAGATGTGACTGCTGATATTAAGAACTTAAGTGTTTCTTGCTGCAAAAATTCTAGAGGTCTGAGAAGTAGGATTCATCCTTCATTTCTAGATCTCATAATTTCTTGATGTCATATCCCATATAATTCTACGCAAAGCATTTGCTGTTCGCAGACCTGACAGAAAATTGCTCCCATGCAATCATGACAGTAAGGAGATCACAATGTTCATGGACATCTTTTTGTTGCAGAATGGCAAAGGTCACACAGAAGAACAGAAACAAAAATGAAAATATAATGGCTTGTTCTGTGGATGGAATGAGAATTAGAGAAGAAATAAATGAGGACTCTAAGCTGAAATGTATTTGTGTAAATAAACCTGACTGTTAGCTTAAAAGTTAGCACAATTAATTCCTACTGTGTACTAGCCTTGGACCTGGACTATGACATATTTTAGGCACTGTGAAAGTGCAGGTGATAGAGCTTTGTCCTCCAGTATTCAATACAAGAGTAGCCATTATACTTATTTCAGATATTATATATGTTTACAGAAGTTAAATAAGATATTTGAATAATATTGGACTTGGGTAGACCATAAGAGAAAGAGGCCCTTGTAATTTATTACATCATTTTTTTTTTTTAATTTAGAATATTTATTGTAGGGGATGGTGACAGCAACAACAACAATACCAAAACAAACCACAAAAAACCCCCATTGTTAAATAAATTCTATGGGTAACTTGGACTAACTCACCTGAGCATACATCCCCATGTTCACCAACTCAGCCACTGCTCATTAGCAAACCATTTCTGTGCTAGTAAGTTATACCAAACCTTGCATGCCACCATAGTTTTTGCCTTGCTGGAGGATAAACAAGCCATCTCTCCCTTCTTAGCAGTCTCAGTGTCATTAAAGTCAGGGAGGCAGTGATGGCACTCTCAGTATTAGCTTTTAGTTGTAGGTACAAGACATGTACCTTGTTGACACACCTCTTCTAATACCTTTTATCTTGACAGTGATTTCAAGTTCAAACTGAGCTGGCACTGCAACTGTTCCCAGAGATGCTATTGCCCCCAGGCTGAGTAAACGGGAGTAGGCAGAGCACAACCCTCTAAGTTTTAAAACCTGGGAGTTTTTTAAAGGCTTAAGCCCGTTTCTATAAATGGCATGGATATTCTTTCAGTTGCGTTATGTAAAACTGTCTGTGGTCTGACTACCAAAGTTATAACCTTTCATATGTAAAGCTCTCAGTACTAGAAGCAGATTTTCCTGGTCAGATTGTCACATGTGGTGTCTGGAAGCCAGTGGCGGTGGTGAAAATCTAACCTTTGCTCTATGAGCCCTTGAGAGTTCACTTCAGTTGCTTTTTTGGTTTGGTTAGTGGTGTGTTTGGACTTTTTTCTACATTTTGTTAGTTTTTAACACATAACCTCTTTACAGAAGATGCTTAGTTCATCCTTGTTCAAGCAAATGCAGAAAAAGCATCAGTAAAAACAGCACATAATTTACATTAACAAGGGAACACTTATGGCTTCACTCTAAGCAGCCATTCAGAAGAGCTTTGCTGGGTAACCTTATTTGAAAACCAAAGCCTACATGTTATAGTGCAACTAATCAATGCAGGAAATTTTATGATTTTTCCATAATTTCATATTCAAAAATCAGTGTTTCATAGTGCAAAAAAGTCTGTTATGTTGGTTTGAGTTTTTTAATGTGCTATATTGTAGTTTCACTGAAAATAATGGAACAATATAAAACCAGAGGTTTGACTCAATTTTACTGAAATAGGATACTGGATAAAATAACAGTAATGGCAAAAGTACTGAATTAATAGCTAACTACCTGCTAGGACATATAGGAAATCTGGGGTCAGTGGATGAGTAGGAACTGAGTAATGAAGAGAAACACTGAAAAGCCAGCAATGTAAAAGCAGACAGGAATAGAAATGTGGAGTGTGCTGGAAACAGCTCGATCCTGTGAGCTTCAGTCATGCAAGTTCCAAAATGCAATCCCTGTGGCTAATTGTAAATGCTTTATCAAGCCTGCATGTATGTGTAGAGTGCAGCTCCAACCAAACAGAAACACTGCTTCCTCTGAGCAGTGGGCCAGAGAGGCTTGGCACATCCTGGCGTTTTAGGAGTATGTTTTGGGATATCTTTCTGTACACAACTGGCAAAAGGACTGATGCATGGTGGAGTAATTTTACACATGAGGACAGTACAATTGACTGATTCAGAGTTTATGACATCTGGGTTGGATGGAGTGTGAAGAGCTGAGACAATGGATTGCTGAGAAGCAAAAGCTAGATCATGTCCGCCAAAGAGGATAGGCCATGCTGTTGAGTCTCTAGGTTCAAACGGTCTCCTGTATCCTGGCAAGTGTTCTAAGCATAGTGCCACTGAATGGAAAAGGAACAGGGTAATCTTCTTCCCTGACTCCTACTCAATCTTTTTAAACAGGCTGTTCTCTGTGCTGGTGTGGGATGAGGATTCAGGGCTTGGAATGCCAATTTGACACCAGTACCTCTCCAAGGCTGATACCTCTCTGCCTAGAGAGGGCAAGATTTAAGACAAATTCCTCTCTTCAGAGGTTATTGTCTGCTCTCAAGCTGTGCTCTGCAGTGGTCTGGGATTTTTGAATTCTGCTTTTGTGTGAGTACTGTCTAGAATCATTGCCCCAGAGAGGCTATGCACACCATCTTGCTCAGATATTTGTGTTACACCAGGGTCTAAGCCCATAAAAGCCTTCAGGTATTGCTATAGCTGAAGTCTTACCCATCCATGTAGTGCAAGTGTTTCTGCACTTAAGGTATAGTATCTCCGAACCACAAATAAAGGCCACACCAAAAGAAAGTCTGATTTAAAAGAAATAAATTGGGCAGTAATTATTTATGGAGAAAGGCCAGCTAAATATTAATTGGAATCAATGGCAATTACTGTGCTAGGAAGAAACAAATTAAGATTAAATCAATTAAAGTTAATGCCTTGAAGGAAGGACAATGATATTTAATTTAAATTGTTTTAAAGGGTATTTCACACTCTTAAGTTGTTATTTCCATAAAGACATTTAAAAATTTTACATTAAGAATTGAATTTTCTCCTCAAAGGCAGAGAGCGAAAAGGGATATTGGCAGCTTTTGTTCCACAAGATAGGTCAGGAATTACATGGAACACACTTTATCCTACAGTTCTTTGAAATTTAAAAAAAAAAAAACAAAACAACCCAAACTAAAAAAAGAAAAAAAAAACCAAAAAAAAACAACAAAGTGGTTTTAAGGAGGGAGGGAGGAAGTTAGATATCTAAATGATAAATAGCACACACTTTTTAAATTCATGCCTTTTATATACCGTGGACACACTTCATTTTGTTTTTACTTGGCAATCCAAGAAAAACATTCTTTTTTGTTTGTTATGGATGGTTTTGTTTTGGTGTCTTTGTTTTGGTGAGTTTGGTGTGTTTTGGCTTTTGTTTTGGTTTTTCTTAGTTTTTTTCATAAATGATTTCTTTTGATACAGTATGTGCCAAGGTCTGTGTAGTCCCTGTACTTCTAATTTATTACACTTATAGCTGGGATTCCTAGTTACTTTTTTCTTTTTATGTTTCTAAACAAGGAAATCTGGATTACTAATAAACAAAACCACTGCTGCTTTCCCCTCCCTCCCCCCAAAATATGCGGTGCAGAAGCTGAATAGTATAGGATGCATGTTGCTTAATTTTTTGGGGTTCTTTCTATGTTAATGAGAACCCCTCATTCCATGAGGGACTATAAAGCCAACCTCCCGCTCTCTTACATATGTTTGCATACAGCAGTACTTTCTCCAGTCCCTGTGCTGAAGGTGAACACAGTTTGTAACAATCTGTAGCAGATGTCTTGATGTGGGCTGTACTGGCTGCAGTGGTTTGACATTGCCTGAAATTCTGATGGGGGAGGGAAGGGAGGAAACTCTCACCAGAACTTAGTCTGGTTGCAAGACTAGGATTTGCCAGCTCAGCCTTCGCTATGGGTTGAGTACAGCTGATTGGAGAGCATCTTAGGCTATCCAGGACTTTGCCAGGTATAGCATCACACGGAGAACATTTGGAACCGTTGTCCAAAGGCATAGAGGCATCAGACTTGCTCTGCAAAGTGCATTGATCTTCAGTAACATAGTCACAGCAGTGATTTCACGAAAAAAAACCAAAAACCTGTAATTGCAGATACTCTTTTTCTGTGCTTTGCATGTTGTCTGAAGAACACACGTTTTGAGTGTCACACCATCTGCTTGAGGGTTCCCAGCAGCCCGTGCTGCTTCATGGCTTGCAGTACTTGAAATTATTATTTATGATTTTGCCACTGTTTTGATATCAGCGTCACGTTATAGAGGTCTTAAGTTTCCTTTCTAGCAAGTGCTACTATTTCCAACATTTCCTTGCTTTGCTAGGAAGTTTCCTTCTCTATGGAACCTCTCACATGTGTCTGTCTCTCCTTAAACCCAGAGAGCCCTCAGTCTAGTATCAGTGCAGGGCCAAAGGAATCCTGGGCATCCTTAACTGACAGTTGCTTTGCCTAATGCAGATGAACTGGTGTTTGATCAGCTTCAAGATACAGACTGTGCACATTAGTACTGTGTAGTTTATAGCAGTGCAGCAACACTGTGTTGGTTTTGGCTACATTCATGTTTTTGGTTTTTTACTTGAGAAGGGAAGGGGGAGGAATCTCATCAGGTTGTTCTTGGTTTTGTTAAATTTTTTTAAACTTCTTTTAGATGAGCTTTAAAAAGATGCTGCTTTCCAGACAAGGTTTTGTCAAGCTGTTAACATCTAAAGAAATTTGAAGGCTGTTTCCTTCTTCATTCCTGAAATAGAAATGCCTGAATACAATTGGGAAAGCGACTCCTAATTCCAGACAATTTTTTTTTCTGGTGTAATCTGTAAAACTCACTGAAGTCGAGTAGTAGTAAAAAATCTGCACTATTTGTAAGTCTGTAGTTGGAGGCTTTTAATTTCATTCATACTAGGTTTTCAGGGATATAGGTGCCTAAACGTCGTCATTATTGCTGATTTAAGAGTTGGTTAAATGCAAGCATATTGCTATATGAAGTCTGTGTGAAAATTGCAGTGACCTTTCTTTTAATAGGTTCAGCAAGGTGTTTATCAAACTTTCTCAGTAAGCAGCAATTAGATAACAAACCATTTCATATAAGATTCTGTCATAAAACTCTTATTGCTGTAAGTATTCGAGATTTCACCACACCTTTGGTACGACATTTGCAATAGATTTGAATGGGGTTTGAATTTACTTTGTGTAAGAAATGTGATGTTTACTGCCTGTACAAGCCTCCAGAGAAACATTCTGTGTAGCTCTAATTCAAACTAGACCAGCTGGGCAGATAAATCATAATGTAAAAATACATCATTTCTATTAGAATATTTTATAGAAATGAACAAAACTAAGTATGCTTCCCTTCATGTGTTTCCACTAAAAATGCGGAATTTACTATAATTAGTTTTATTCTCTACAGAAATCGTCATTTAGTGGCAACACTATTAAACAAGTGAAATACAAATTACCAGTGACATTTATATGATCATAATCACTCCTTCCTGGCTGCCAGGAGTATATTTTTTTTTTTCAGAGAGGAACCTGCATTTTTGCAGATGGCATGGAAAAAAAATGAAGCTTGCAGAACACACCATTATTCCTGTGAGGCCGTCAGTTCATTATTTGAAGCAGCCAAGTCTTGACGAGCTGCAACTGATCAGCAAATGGGAAACGAGCAGGAGTATAAATTCCCAGCAAACTGAATCATTAACATTTGCTGCCTGCATCCTGGAAACACAGTAAATCAAAAGTGTCATGATATATCAAGACAAAATATCATTGCTAATTGGGATTAATTTGCTGCTGTGGGATTGCTGACCTTTGCCGAAAGAGAAAAAAAAAAAAAACCCAAACAAAAATCTGCTTGTTAAGCCTTGTTATTTAATATCTGTCTTTTTTTTTTTTTTTCTTTGAGGATGTAATAAGATTTTAGGATTAAGGCTCTTATGAAAAAGGGCATTCTTGTTGCATTTTTCTGTGTTGGTGGAAAAATAAGGTATTTTTCATTTAAGAAATAACCTTCATGTGGATGCATATGCACAGAACAAGTATTAGATAGCAAAGATGAAATTTTACATAACCTCAAGCAGTGTTAGATGTTTGGTGTGTTTGGATTTTTCTCCAGTTATGGAACAGAGGAACATCCAGGGTCAGCTTTGAGCACTTGTTAGCATTTCCCAAAATGCTTGTTGATATTTCCACAAAGTTCTGAAGAGTTCTCCTATCAAAGCATGCTGCAGCTGCAAATCAGCCTCTTGCCTCTCTTCTGAGCAACTGAAGCAGGGAGTTCCCCAGAGGTGCTGGAGCAACAGCTGAATACCACTGTGGTCTTCAGCCAACTGCCATGAGAGGCCTGGGGACACCCTCACTGATGGACACAGCCTTTAGCCTGTGCGTGCCTGGTGAGTGCTGTGTGTGGGAAGCTCACTGCAAGTCTGGTTCTCACCTCCACGGTTTACCAGAGTATGAAACCATGATTTGGGGTTACTTTTAATTCCTTTGTACTTATACGACACAGAGAGTATCAGAGACAAAGAGACTTGAAGCATACCTGAGTATGGAGACATTCTTACCTACCTGCTACCATCACGACCTTTCAGATGTGATATATTTCCATCTCTGTCAGCCTACTTGCAAAAGAGAATTAAGGTATTCCTCCTGCTGCTGGCTTGCCTATTCAGAATTCCCACATCACACTTTCTGTTCTTGTGCTCATATATCCAGTTATGGTGCTGTCCCTAAAAAAAAAAAGTTCTTACAATTCTTTCTGAGAAGATCATGTATAGTCAGTTAAACTGACAAAATAATCCTCTTGCTCTTAACATATTAGGTATATTGGTGCCTGTTTCAATGCAAAGTCACCATATGCTTGAATCCTTCTCTGCTGATGAGTTGCTCCCCAGATCTTCCTTAATATGTCCCCAAGCTCTCACCAATTGTACTTAAGCATCTATTTAGTCTGTCAGGTTTATGCATATTTTTCATTAATTTCTGATGTTTTCCCCTTTGTAATGATTACTTGGCTCTCCTATGCAGGCTAAATCTTTATGGTTCTGTAAATACAGGCCAACATGAAGTTATTACAGAGGCCCATGACTGTAATGGAAGTAGAGAATGGTACAGTCGTAACATTTCTGATGTGATTTAAGTTTCTAATCTTGTAACACTCCTCTCCCGCTGTCTCATAAACTATATTAACACAGAAAGCTTTTACCACTTTCATCCACTACTTTTGGTCTGGGATCATTACCCTGTGTTTGTGTCCAAGAAAAAGCTTGCTTCCTTGTAGAAAGCAATCCTCTCACCATCCTTTTGCTTTTTTTTTTTTCTCCTCCTTTATAAATAGGTTGAGAAGGTGTTGTATGCAGAGATCAAACAGGCAAACTGGCAGCCCCAGGTTCTCACATTGCTGTAAGACAATATAACCATTCTAGTAACATTGGCTGTAATAATATAAACATCCACACTGACACTAAAAAGAGAAAAGGACAATGATCTAATAAATAATTAAGAGAAAAAAAATCATTTGTTCTCTGCATAATGCTGAGAAATAAGCTCCCATTTCAGCTTGAGATATGTTACTGCCAAAATTGATAGACCAAGGTCACCCTGAGTTTTGCGCAGAGCTCTCCTTGAAGTAATATTCTCTTGTTCAGAGAAAGGGACTAAGCACAGCTGTGGTGTAACTAAAAATTATGGCTAATGCCACAATCAGAGGGGCTTGTTTTAGCTAATGTCTGTGTAGACTCCAACTTGCAAGTCTGTGGATATCTTGTATCCTCACTTAAGCATATCCACAGTGGTGTCTTCACAAAATAAAAGAAATGGTAGTCTGGGGAAGAGTTGTCCCATGACAGAAGTTGGATTGGACCATGTGTTATGGTTTCTTGTGAGCACTATAGAGGGGAAATGTCTAGAAATGGAAAGGAAAATACAAGAAGGTGCTATAACAGTTTGAGCCTGCTTACAGCATTGACCTCTTATTTGGCTGTGCCTTCAAAGGATGCAAAAAATTTTAGACTGATGTGGGGAGTTCTTTTTCAAGAAATCTTAAGTCAAGGAAAACTACACATATGTGACTGATATGTTCAGCCAGGAAAGTCCACAAATTAAGCTTTGTAGACATAAAAACAAAAAAAGCAACCTCCTCTGATACTTGTTGCATATTTGACTCTGTTTTGAATTGTATGTCATGCAGGCTGTGTGTTTGGATTCTTCTATTCACAGAAGGCATATTGGTATGAGTACAAATATTAAGTAATTCTGTGCTTCTATCAACTAAATGAGAACAAAACAAACACTTCCCCTCATTATGAAGTACTGCATTATACTTATGGCCAAGGTCTTGTGGCTCATATGTTTTATACGTGTATAGGATGGCTTCAGGTGCATGATAAGAACTACCAGCTTGCATCATTAAAAGTACATACACAGAATTCCATGAATTTAAAGGAAAGTAACTTCTTTAATTAGTGTAACTCACTTTAATGTTCCCAGTACCGAACTTCAGATTCAGTCACCTGATATGTAAGAGTGCATTCAGAACAGTAAAATGCTTGAGAGATACATTGAAATCTTCCTTCCAGTCTGCCATATTCTGATTATGGGTTCAGTTTCACATGAATAGGCAACTGTGGATTACAAAGACTTTCTTAAGTAACCTCAGTTTAACTAAACTGATAGTGCTTCATTACATGTAACACAGACTGATTAAGATGGACCATTTGTATACTGTAGTTATGACTTCCATTTTTTTCCCCTGGATCACTTAAAATAAATACACATCTACACATACGTATCGTTTCACATCATCATGAGGAAGTAGACTCCTTGTCTGTCATGAACATTCTTCTTCCTTTCACCCAAGCATAGCTGTTGACACAAATAATTATTTTTTCAAATGATTTCTGCTGTATTAAACAATGTTAGATGAGAGTGGCTGAAAAACGCTCTTGGCTGTGCAGGGTTCTGGCATAGCAAAGTCCCAGCTGTCTGCTCTCACTTTGCCATATTTCAGCTTTCAGAAGCTATCCATTGGTAATGTAGGTACCTTGCCTGTTTGAGCAGCTTGTCATAATGCACCTAATATGTTAGGATGACTCTTGTAGGGTAGTTCTACTTGGACCCCTTTGGTCTATGTACCACCTGGATGTTCCGGTCTTCAGACTCTGCATTTGCATCATCTTTCCCATTTACCTCGCTGGCCTCTTGCACCTTCCATCTTATTCAAAGGCCACATTTTAAGTCAGTCAGAAATTAAGAATTTTTGATTCTTCATGAATCTTTCTTTTCTAACTTGAAACTGGAAAGTTTTCACATTGATGCCATTCTTGAAAGTCTCATCAGTAAGATGAGCTGTCTGGTTCATTGCCTTTCATGAATTGCTAAAAATGGATCTGGAAGTACTGACCATCCTGTTCTATGCACACGTGTGGCCAGTTTTAATCACAACTGCTGAGATGTGCCATGTGAAAGTGAAGGAGGGTCACAGGAATTAACTCAGACTTTTAACCACCAAGGAAATGTGCCTATTTATAATTTTCATAAATGAAGAAAGACTCTGTCATTACAACCTCCTTCCTTATTAAGAGAAAGACTCCTATAAAAACATGTGAAAGAAGCTGAATAAATTGAAAAGTAACAATGAAAATGCAAGTATTGATGATTGAATAAGATAAACTGAAAGAAATAAAGTGAGATTTTTCCTAATCTTTGCTGTTAAAAAACGTTCATGTGTCTGCATATAAGAATCTTTGAAAGATACTTTTATCAATAAATAAATGCTCTTTTAACAAAATAACTAATATAAGAAAATACAAAGGGGAATCTTTCAGAGTTTACCAAGTATGTGCATGCATTACAGTATGCAGACTGCAGCCTTCTAGAAATGGAATGAATTCACATTTAGGACTCTGCATATAACTGTAAATGGTTATGTAGTTCTTTATGGTAAAAATTAATTGGTACCATACACAGTATACATTTTCTCCTAGCAGAAGGAGAAAAGTCAGCCTTTTTATTTGTCTTCTTTTTTTTTTTTTCTCTGTGACATGTTGTGGAAGAAGCTATGCAGAATTTCAAGAGTTTTCCTGAGCACCACATTAAGTACAGCACTGAGTTCCCCAGCTTGCTTAAAGATGATGGAATAATTAGCTGAGTACAAAGACTCCACCGATAATTGCATTCACTGAGCAGTGAGCATAAAATGCTTTCAGTTTCATTGGAATATTTTCTGGAAAAATTTCTCTGATAAGCACAGAAGAAATAAATCTTCTGCTTAAGATTTTTTTTTTTTT